>LZPO01108369.1:7637-23720 GCA_001675575.1 Neotoma lepida | reverse complement strand
TAGTAATGGCTGTGCTAGTAAGAAGGGAGAAGGAAGGAAGGAAGGAAGGAAGGAAGGAAGGAAGGAAGGAAGGAAGGAGGGAGGGAGGGAGGAAGGAAGGAGGGAGGGAGGGAAGGAAGGAAGAGGGGAGGGAGGGAAGATAGCATAAGTATTCATTCTACTTGCAAATGATAGGCAGGTAAATGAGCAAAAGCAGGTGCTTCGGGGATCTTGTTTATCCTCTTTTGTTTTTAGACAGTATCTTGCCACGTAACCTATGCTGGTCTCNAATCTACAATCCTCCTGCCTCGACCTCCCCAGTGTTAGGATTACAGGTAAGTCTAGCCAAAACNGGGTGCTTTGTATGTTGTCTTCCTGTGGTTTCTGTCTGTAATGTCCCTTGCCAGCTCATGGCTTGGACACTTGTTCTCCAGTCTGTGGTGCTGTCTTGAAGGCTATAGAAGGTTGAATCTGTCTAGCAGAAGGAGGTTCCAAGAGATGGGTCTTTCAAGATTCTATGTGCTCTGGTCCTGATCATGGCCTGTGCTTCCTGGTCAGCTATCCTGAGAAGCATCTCCACCACATGCTTTCCCTGCCTTGCACTGTGCCGTGACTTCCTGCTGTAATGGACTGCAGTCTCCTAAAGTGGTGAGTCAAAATCATCGTCTCTCCATACATCACTCTGCCAGATGNTCTGTCGCACAGCTGCCTTTCAGCTTTATGGACTTGAAGGAAAGGAAAGGTCTTTTTAAAAGTAAAATAAAAAGTTTCTTTGGGCTGGACAGATNACTCAGTGGTTAAGACCATTTGCTGTTCTTTCAGAGGATCCAGGGTCCGTTCCCAGCATCCACATGGTGGCTCACAACCATTTATGACTCCAGTTCCAGGGCATCTGGTGCACAGCATACATGTGATGCACAGACATACATGTGGACAAAGTACTTATATACTTAAAACATATATTCAGTGAAAATATAAGGCAAAAACTCAAGATGCCAGACCCANGAGTCCCTGTGCTCAGACACCGGGGAGTCTAGATACCATTAAGACTACTGATGACTTTTAATGGGCAGGAGATTGAGCACAGGGAAAACATGTTTCAACATTTTGCTCTTATTAAAACCTTTTATTTTACACATTATGATATTTAGAAGAAATTGAAAGACACATAGTCCTAAGGGGAAAAACAGAAAACACCACAATTAGACTACCCAAATGNGAGGTTGTTGCTGTCTACTTGATGGGATTTAGGATCACCTAGGAGACCTGTGGGTGTTTCTGAGAGGGTGTTTCCAGACAGGATTAACTGAGAGGAGGGAAGCTCTGCCCTCAAGGTGGGCAACNTCTTCCACAGAGGACCCAGAGATAAGACGGCTCAGAAAGAGCCGTGCTGTCCACCTGTCTTCCCTTCTTCCCAGGCCAGTGTATCTATCTCTGCTGCTGCTGCCACTGCTTACATTACACCCCAGGGTCTTCAGCCCAGATCAGTGACTCTCTGCAGAACTTCCAGAATTCAGCACTGGACTGGACTGCACACTGCCAGCTTCTGTGCCTCCCCAGCACACAGACAGACATTGTTGCAGCCCTGGTTGTACAAGTCAGCCTCGTAAGTCTCCTNTGATAATATTGCTCCTGTTCCTCTAGATAACCCCACTTAATATACCAAATAATTGCAGCCAATTTCTTTTTTTGTATGATATTGTTCTCTAAAAAGATATATGGGGGGTTGCGGATTTAGCTCAGTGGTAGAGCACTTGCCTAGCAAGCGCAAAGCCTTGGGTTCAGTCCTCAGCTNTGGAAAAAGAAAAAAAAAAGATATATGGATAACTCTGTATATTGTTATCTGCTTTGCCTTTCTAATATTTCAAATTAAAATACATTTTGCATATAAANCATATCAGTTATCTACAGCTAAGAGAAAGAGGAAGAAGAANAAGAACAAGATNTAACTCACACAGTTCCTGGGGCTAAGAATCTGGAAATAGTTTAGGTCAGTGGCTCAGTCATTTGAAGGCTAGAATAGCCATTCCTAAACTCCCTGCCATGGTGGCTGGGAGGCCTCAGCTCCTCATTGGTTGTTGAAGTAGATGTTTAGCTTCTCTTGGCTACACTGCTTGATGTGCATAAGACAGGACAGCTAGCTTTTCCAGAACAAGTGATCCAATAAAGATGGTGAAAGCAAGACCAAAGCAGAAGCCACAGCATGGCTCAAAGCCAGCACCAGGGGTTACAAACACCTCNTCTGCTGCATTGTAGGGTCGCATGGAGCAAGCCTGTGACAGCTGTAAGGGTGTGAAAATCTAGTGGCAGATAAAAGGAGGGCCTTCTTGGGAAGGAGTTCTACAAGCAAAAGGCACAGATTTTACATTTAATGAGGTCTGGCAAATGTGCACACTAGTGCAACCAGTGCCAATCAGAGCNTTTCCGTAAACTAGTGAGATCCTCGTACCCTTTCCCAGTTAGTGTGGGCCCTCCTCACCAGAAGCAACCACTGTTCTGATTTTTGTTTAATCATAGAACTGTTTTTGTTTGTTCATTTTTCATGTAAGTAGAACCAAACAGTAGGTACTCTTTTCTGTCTGGCATTTCCCCTCAGCATGGTCTGGATATTCGCCCATGTTGTTAAATATATCAGTAGCAGAAATTCCATATTCATTTACCTGAAGACAGGCTTGGGTTGCCTCCAGCTTGGAGCAAATGTAAATAAAGCTGGCATGGGCAGCCTTGTAAAGGTCTGTGTGTGAACATGTGTTTTCCTTTAGCTACAAACTGGCTGTTATTGCAAGGTCAAGAAGTAAACATATATTTTGTTCTGTTTTTTAAAATCACCACATAAAGTTCCACAGTAATAGTGGCACTTTACTCTTGTAGCCACAGTTTATGGGAGCCTCAGGTATGACATCTACCAACAGTTTAGCTTTGTGTGCAGTTGTGGCNCGTGTGGCTTTGGCATGCATTTCTCTCCGAGCTATTCGGCACCTTATCATCAACTGGCATCTTCTTCTTGTGAAGTATCAAGTCTTTGCTCACTTTTTAAATTCAGACATGTATGATTGGTGAAATTATTGACATATTCTGGATGTAAATATTTCAATAGATACATAGACTGGAAAGATTTAGTTCCATTCTGTGATATGATTTTTGTTTTCTTAATGATGTCTTTTTATAAGTGAATTTCAATAAGGTCAGATTTATCTATTTTATGTTTTATGGTTAATTTTTGTAGCATACATATAATCTTTGTCTCACTCCCAAAATTGCAGTGATATTATCTGTTTTTTTTTCTTAGAAACTTCATGGCTTTAGTTAGTGCCTATTTAATCCTGTGCTTCATCTTGTTAATACCTTTGGAATTCATGCATGATACAGGAGTGGAATATATTCCTTTTCTCATACGGATATCTGTTTTCTTCAAGATTATTTGTGCAAAGGTATTTCTTTCACTGTCTTCTCAAATACTTCACTTGTGTTGAAAATTAATTGACTGTATAACTCTATCTACTTCTAGTCTCTATTTGACTCTATTAGTCTGTGTCTAAGCTTATATCTAAACTAGTATCACCCCATACCTAGACCAGTATCACCCTACAGTGAGCCAGTATCACACTGTCTTGATTACTATGATTTACAGTGTATATTAATGAAACCTGCTCTTAAGACAAAAGAAGATGCCATAAGCATTAATCCAGGCCAACAATTAAGTTGTGACATCTTCAGCTTCTGTGGATGTACAGAACACTGTGATGATTTATTAAAAAAAAAATCTTTTCTGTTGTTTGTTTAGCTTTTATATTTGTAAAAATAATTTTTAAATAACAATGAAAATCTTTGGTATTGTCCTACATGGTAACCAAAGAATAAATTCCAAAAAGTGGAATTTCTAAATTGAAGGATACACTGGCTCTTTTCTTCTTTTTCTTTTTCTTTTTTTTTTTTGTTTTTTGTTTTTTTATTCCTCTATTCATTTTACATCCTGGCCATCCTCCACCCTATCCCCATGCCCCCCTCCCACCTCCCAATCCTCTCCTCTTCCATCTTCATCTAGGAAACAGTAGGTCTCCTATGAGTATCAACAAAACCTGGTATATCAAGTTGCAGTAAGACTAAGCACCTCCCCATGTATTAAGACTGGACAAAGTGACCCAGTATGAGGAGTAGGAACCCAAAAACCAGTAAAAGTTGGAGACAGCCCCTGTTCCCATTGATAGGAGTCCCATAAGAGGACCAAGCTACACAACTGTACCATAAATGCAGAGTGCCTAGGTCAGTCCCATGAAGGCTCCCTGATTGTCAGTTCAGTTCGGTCTCTAGGAGCCCCTAGGAGCCCAGGTTAGTGGACTGTGTGAGCCTTCCTGTGGTGTCCTTGACCCCTCTGGCTCCTACACTCCTTTCTCCTCCTCCTCTGAAGAATTCCTGAACTCCACCTAATGTTTGGCTGTGGGTCTCTGCATCTGCCTCCATCAGTTGCTGGATGGCACCTCTCTGATGACAATTGGTTCAGGTACCAATCTGGTCACAGGAGACAACCAGTTCAGGCTACTTATCTGGTATTTGCTAGGAATCTAAGCTGGGGTCTTCCACATAAACTCCTAGAAGATTCCCCTACACCAGGCTTCCGCCCAACCCCAAAATGATCCCCTAGCAGTCCCCCTCAGCACTCAGCCCCTCTGTACCCCCCAAACCTGATCTCTTGTGTTCACCTACCCACCTGTCCTCATTCACTCACGAAATCTCTTCTAGTTCCCCTTCCCAGGTGGATTTGGGTGTCCCCCATGAACTCTCCTTGTTACCTAATCTTTTTCTGGGTCTGTGGATTATAGCATGGTTATCCTTTACTTAATGGCTAATATATCCACTTATGAGTGAGTATATACCACATTTGTCTTTATTGGTCTAGGTTACCTCACTCAGGATGATTTGTTCTGGTTCCATTCATTAGCCTTCAAATTTCACAATATCATTGTTTTTAATAGCCAAGTAATACTCCATTGTGTAAATGTACCACATTTCCTTTATTCATCCTTAGTAGAGGGACATTTAGGTTGTTTCCAGGTCCTGGCTGTTACAAATAAAGCTGCTATGAATATAGTTGAGCAAGTGTCCTTGTGGTATGATCAAGCATCCTTTGGGTATATGCCTAAGAGTGGTATCATGGGTCTTGAGGTAGATTGATTTCCAGTTTTCTGAGAAACTGCCACAATGACTTCCAGAGTGGCTGTACAAATTTGCACTCCTATAAGCAATGAAGGAGTGTTCCTCTTGCTCCACAAACTGTCCAGCATGAGCTGTCACTTGTGTTTTTGATCTTAGTCATTCTGACAGGTAAAAGATGGAATCTCAGAGTCATTTTGATTTGCATTTCCCTGATGGCTAAGAATGTTGAATATCTTAAGTGTTTCTTGGTCATTTGAGATTCTCCTGTTGAGAATTCTCTGTTTAGATTTGCTTCCATTTTTTTAATTGGATTATTTGATTTGTTGATATCTAGTTTCTTGAGTTCTTTACATATTTTGGAAATCAGCCCTCTGTTGGATGTCGGGTTGCAGCCCATTCTGTAGACTATCATTTTGTCTTATTGACAATGTCCTTTGCCTTACAGAAACTTTTCAATTTCACGAGGTCTCATTTATCAATTGTCAATCTTAGTGCCTGTGCTATTGATGCTCTGTTCAGGAAGTTGTCTCCTGTGCCAGTGTGTTCGAGATTATTTCCCACTTCTTCTTCCATCAGGTTCAGTGTGTCTGGATTTATGTTGAGGTCTTTGATTTACTTGGACTTGAGTTTTGTACAAGGTGATAGATATGGATCTATTTGCCTCTTTTACATGCTGATGTCCAGTTAGACCAGCACCATTTGTTGAAGATNCTTTCTTTTTACCATTGTATTATTTTGGCGTCTTTGTCGAAAATCAGGTGTCCATAGGTGTGTGGGTTTATATGTGGGTTTTAGATTTGATGCCGTTGATCAGCATGTCTGTTTTTATGCCAATACCATGCAGTTTTTATTACTATAGCTCTGTAGTGCAGCTTAAAATCAGGGATGGTGATACCTCTGGAAGTTCCTTTATTGTACAGGATTTTTTTAACTGTCCTGGATTTTTTTTTTTTCTGTATGAAGTTGAGTACTGCTCTTTCGATGTCTGTGAAGAATTGCATTGGGATTCTGATGTGGAGTGTGTTGAATCTGTAGAACAATGCACTGACTGTTAGGGACTTTCTACATTACCAAAGTGTAGACCCCACAGGCCGTGTCTGTTCATACTTGCCACCAGTAGCTTGTAAGAAAAGTGACTCTATTATCATTCAAAATACATATTTTCGAGAGCTGGAAAGGCTCAGTTAAAAACACTTAGTGCTCTTGCAGATGGCCAGAGTTGGTTCCCAGCACCCACATTGGATGGCTCAAAACCACCTGTAATTCTGGCTCCAGGACCTCTTCTGGCCTCTGAAGGTATAGCACACACATGGTCATACAGATAAACAGGCACATACACATATTCATAAATAAGACATTTTACATATAAAAGTAAAGATTGCTGTGTAATTTTAACTGATGGCCCACACTCATGTATCATTACTATTTTAAGGTTCGTTAGTAACTCCAATAAAACTGAATAAATATTTGAAGCATATTACCCATACAAATGCAAACCCCCTCTTTACTGAATTGGATATTCATGTCATACCATATTTTTTCAATTGACTCTAGTTCCTTCAAAATAGGTCAATGATTAAAGCTACATGTAACTTCAAGGTAGAAGTCCTNTCTTGCCAATTATAGGATAACTAAATTTTTTTCTAAAAATAGTTCATATAAAATGAGAACACAGACAAGATGCTATTAAATGTTGCACTGATGAAATGATATTATTCACTGTAATTACATTATCACCTTGTCCCAAATTTAGTCCATTTTCCTTAAACTTCACATAAAATGTGGGCTCTGCCACTTCAGCCTTGGGTCCTCTACCCCATAGCATGGNTGGTGCATGCCATTCTACCCTTGCTTCCCCTAAAAATGTGTCATTTCTGTCTGATGGCCTGGTCTTTCTACTCTTCACCATTTCATTCCTTTCAAATCCCCCCGTCTGCCCCCGCCAAGTGACTAATATACTCCTATTGCCTGCTTTTTCCTGCGGAAAAAGATAAAACAAAACCACTTGAATAATATCAAAAAAGCATATTGTTTCATATCACTTACTCATCTGTGAGCCTATCTCTTTTAACCCTGTGAGCATGGAGTTTAGAACAGGAAGTTTCCTCACTATCTCATCACTAGGAATAGCTATGCTAACAGCTATGTGGTTTTTCCTTGTGGACCCGCATGANTCATGTATCTGAGTTGCTGCTGGACCCGCTGTCTGTCTATAGCAAGCAGATCACCTCGGCTCATGCCTTCTGTGCTTTAATTCCACGCTCACTTTCCACAACATTGTTTTTCCTACCATTTATCATCTATCCTGACTCTTTTCAACTTAAAGAGTAAAATCTTTGGACTGGGGATATTCTTCAGTGGTCGGACACTTGTCTAGCATACGTGATGCCCTGGCTTCAATACCCAGTACTAGAGGGGCAAGGAAGTAAAATCTTATGTATTCTGAAAACTGACTTAAAACCCTTTGAAGTTGGTTGTTTTTGTTTGTTTTCTCACAATAGGATAGATTGCCCCTAAATAAGTAAATAACCTCTTATTTTTAAATAGAAAAATAAAATTTGCCTTGGTTTAATGTCACAATTTAAGATTCACTTATCAAGGACTAAACATTTCTAAAAGCAGCAACTCTTGCATCCCAATTATGCCACCATTTGAAAATAGGAGAATTACATAAAGAATTAAGTGTATTAGCCAAGAACACAAACTGAGCCCCAAGGNAAGGGTCATCAAGGACCATGGCTGCTTCTCTTCTCACAAGCTTGTGAGCCTAGCATCTCCTCCACTGTTACTCAAAGACACTATCCCTTGGCAGCCACCGTGCTTATGGGAATTTATCATATTTCTGTGGGATGTCTTTCTGTGTGCTGTGAATATGTGTTGCTCTGCTTGGTTGATAANTAAAGCTGCATTGGCCTATGGCAGGGCAGGATGGAGCCAGGTGGGAAAATCCAGGAGAGAGACAGGAAGAAGAAAAGAAGGTGTGGAGGAGACGCCATCCTGCTGTCCAGGAAGCAGAATTTAATGGCACACAGGTAAAGCCACGGAACACGTGGCAACATATAGATTAATAGAAATGGGCTGAGTTTAGTTATAAGAGCTAGCTAGCAAGAAAAATGAGCCATAAGCCATGGCCATGCATTTCATAATTGATACAAGCCTCTGTGTGTTTACTTGGGTCTGAGCGGCTGCAGGACTGGGTAGGACACAGGAAAACTTTCAGCTACGTCATATGGCTATTATAAAGTTATTTCTCTTTTTATGAAGTTATTTAATTTAGTTGTTAAGAGGTCATAAGTGAAATATTATTGCTTCTTAACTTTTCCCAAATCTATAGCTCAGAATCGGAAAAAGTTGATGTGGTTTGCTCCTGTGCAGTGCTCAAAGAAAACTATGCAATAATGCTGGTACCAAAGAAATGGTACTACCAAGGAATACATGGCGTTGAAAATACTGGATAGAGTTTCCAGAGGAAAACGAACAGCATATTTGAGTGAGGACCTGAGGAGAGCAGAAAGCCTTGAATTAGTTAAGCCAGGTGGAAAATCTTCCAGCACACAGTGACAGTACAGAAGCAGAGGTGAGGAGATTATGTTGAACATGAACACTGTTGTCTGCAAAACAGAGGGACCATTCTGGGGTTTGTGGGTATGAACTGTATTTCCCACCTTCATAGGAAACAGCCAACAGTTTCCTGAAGAGGACAGTAGTTAAGGTGAGCCTTCAGCTGTTCAACTCTACAGCTGAAAGCAGAATGGACAACAGAATTGGGAGGGGCTCTGTCAGTTAGGCTTGCATTCCAGTGACCCTGTAAACTGAAAGGAAATGTCAGGTTTGTGATTCACTGGGCTACCTATTTGAAAAAAGCTAGGGGAAGGGATTATGAACGCTTTCTATCGCAAAGTCAGAATGAATGATTTCGAGGATGGTATACTTTCCCTCACTTGAGCAGTGCAAGGTGCATGCATGTGCTGAAACTTGGAGTGCCACATATATAGGTATACATATATGTATATATATACATATGTGTGTATATGTGTATATATGTATGTATATGTGTATATATGTGTGTATATATATATGTGTATGTATATGTATATATATACTTCTACTTATAAATTAAAAAGTTATTTTTAATAACAAATCATTTGGACTTGAGCTTTTCTATGTAGGAAGCTTTCAACAAATGTGACATTTACTAAGTACCCATAGACATTCTAATTCTTTATTTTGTCTAATTAGTAGTTTTTTGGGGGGAGAGGGTTTGGTTTTGGTTTTCGTTTTTTTGAAACAAGTTCTTGCGATGTAGCCTAGGTTATTTTTGAATTCACTACGAGCCACAGTCCAGGATGGGCTCAAACTCATGATCCTGCTGCCTCAGCTGTCTCAGTGCTGGGATTGTAGACATGCACCGTGCCCAGTTTTTACCTTGTTTGTTAAGAAAATGGTATTTTCGATTAAATTTTACCTCTTTATCTAAGAGGTCAAAATAAATAGCATAAAGTTATTCATAAGATGCTTTGAGCACAGGGTAAGACACACAGGTACACTAAGAGGTCCCTGTTACAGANGCTGAGGACCTAGGAAGGAGGCCTGAGCTTTCCTTTTGTACAGCCCACAGATGGACTGAATCCCANAACTCAACTCACAGCACAGCCTGAAGACCCTAGCAGAAGGCCGAAGGTAACCCAGGACAGATAGTACCTGACCTTCAGAAGAAGATTGGATAGAACCTCTGGCCCCAAATACCAATCCCACAGAANGAAGTGATGCTTCAAACCTAATGTGATTTAACCTTTTCATGAACATTATAAATACTTCCCTGAAAGAAGAAAGGAGATTTACATTTATAAAAAAGAAAAAAGAAGAAAAAACTGAGCCAACAAACTAACAATATATGTACAAGTCCCATCACAGAAATGAAAACNACATGAAAAAACAAGAAATCTTCCCAAAAATTATTGATCCCATACTAATGGCTCCNAGTGAGAATGATTTAGAAGGATACCCAACAAAGAATTTTAAAAGAATAATTATAACTATGTCCAAACAACATAAAGAAGACATGAATGCACTCTAAGAGGACAAAAACAAAGAGCTGAATGAAATAATGACATCAATCCAAGACATGAAAATAGAATACAGTGAAGAGATAGAATTGAAGAAAAACCATAGAGAAGTGATGGTGGAAATGAGAAACTCAGTAAGCCAAGTCAAGGCCTCAGCACAAAGCCTCACCAACAGAATGGACCCTGTAGAAAACATGGTATCACAAGGTTGAAGGGTTGGATTATTCAATAAAGGTCAGTGGCATTTTTTAATGGAACACAAGAGAGCTTGGGGCACCATGAAAAGACTAAATCTTCTAACCATGGGCATAGAAGAAGAATGCAGCCAAAGATGTAAAGAATATTTTCAACAAAATTACAGAAGAAAATTTCCCAAACCTAGAGAAAGAAACACCTAGCCAGGTATAAGAAGCCCAAGAAGATAGAATACTAAAAAGATAGAACAAGAAAGGAAACTCTCCACACATGTTATAGTTAAAATATTAAAAACATAAACAAAATAATGGTATCAAAAGCTGTGAGAAGGGACAGGTTCATAAGAAAAACACATGATTATTCAATGGAAACTTTTAAAGCCAGAAAGACCTGTAAAGATGTCTTCCAAGATCTGAAAGAACACAACTGCCAATGTAGACTATTATACCCAGTAAAACTATCCATTACAATTGAAGGGAAAAAAAAAAACACTTTTCATTATAAAAATAGACAAAAGAATCTCATGACCACTAAGTCAGGTTTACAGAAGATACTGAAAAGAAGATTTCTACTGAAAGAGAAAGATAAATATACAANGATACCACCAAGGATAATAATACCAGATAAATTACTCAAAAAAGGTCTAAGAAAACAACCACAAAACCAACAAAATGACAGTAGTCAAAATATAACTTCTTTTTAAGGTTTATTTTAATTTTAATTATATGTATGTATGTGTGCCTGCTTGTCTNTATGTATACCATGTTCATGCAGTTTCCATACAGGCCTGTAGAGAATATTAGATCCCCCAGGTCTGGAGTCACGTGTACTAACTTGAATGCTGGGAACCTTCTCCCTGATGGCAAGCTTNCACAGTACCAAAAGGAGCTAGACAGTTGCTGTGGGAGAAAAGTCATCAGAGGTCATACCCAGCGTGCTACAGTACTAGCTGGCCTGCTAGTATTGTTTGTTTGTTTTGTTTTTGTGTGCATGTATGTGTGTGTGTGTGTGTGTGTGTGTGTGTGTGTGTGTGTGTATACAATGAGTATTTAATATGGCCATACTATTTTCACTGAAGCACTGGGTATTTCCATTGTCACATTGAACTACAATGTGGCAATATCATAAATCTTCTTATGTTTACTATCATGTTTTCCCCCCTCTGTCTAGTGAGGAACAATATGCCTATGCATTTATATACATTAGGTATACCAAACATAGTCATTATTCAAAATAAATATTAAGTAATTAATGATTAGATAAGAGGAAAGTGGGATAAAGCTGACCATCTCACCTTAACCATGAGGCAGATGAGACACTGCTGGAGCATGTAGACTTAAAAAGTTTAAACTAGAAGTGACAACATAAAAACTCATGTCACTCACTGCAGTGACCGTAGTGTTGAATTCTNATTTAATAAATGGCCCTTTGCTAAACACTACAGAGACTAAAGGACAAAGGTAAGACATAGTCAGTCAAAGCTCAAGAACAAACGAGGTTGGAGAGCATCTACACAAACCAGGAGTCAAGGGAGACCCAAGAAAGGGCTTCAAAATAAATCTCTGCACAGCAAAGGAAATAGCAGGAAGAAAGGTAACCTACACCATAGGGGGAAAGATTTGNAACCTTGTTTCTGATAAGGAACTAATATTAGAATATATAAAGGATTCCTATATATCTTATATTTTGGTTATGAGCCTAAGCCTTTAACAGCTGAGCCATGTCTCCAACCCAGAATTCCTACATCTCAGCAACAAAGAATCCAACTTGCAACTGGGCCAAGNAGCTAATGAATATTTCTGCAAAGAAGATACACAGATAGTCACTATCAGAAGAATATCAGGAAGTAACAAGTGTTGATGAGAACCCACTCCCTGTGCAGCATTGATGAATGTGAAGAAGCAGCCACTGTGGAAAACAGTCTGGATACTGGGAAGAAAACTAACTAACTAGCATCTCCACAGTCCAGAAGGGCCACTTGGGATGTTTGTCCAGAAGAACTGAAAACAGGATCTTATTCACACAGTCAAGTAACTGAAACACACATCAACAGATACACAGATTAGAAAGTGATCTATAAATAGACACAGCTTTTACTCCATGAGAAACCAGCCTTTATAAAGAAGAAAATCCATTGTTCCACATCATGGATGAACCCTGAAGTCTTTAAGCTAAGTGAAACAAACCATTAACACATGTGTGCACACACATACACACACCACAGTATGACTCCGCTACATACATATAGTTAACGCTGCTAAATTTTACCTTTAAAATGGTTCAGAAAATTTCTATGTAAAATACTTATCACAATTTTTTAAAGTTTATACTAAATNTCCATGGTTGTAAGCACTGAAAACAAATTTCTAGGGCCAAGAACTGATCCTTGGGTTGGCCAAGGAAAAGGGTGGGGTAGGATGCAGAGCAGGGCACCACGAAGGCTGAGAGAAACAACGTGTCACAGGAACCAAATGCAGCACAGCNTGAGTCATACAGCCAGGAAGCAAGGGAATTATTGCAGCCCTGATAGAGAGGTTTCCACAGTCATGGCTTGCTTCAACCCACAGATATCTACTGAGCTCCAAGTATGGGCAGGCGCTATTCTAACACTGAACAGACACCAATAAGCATATGCCAGCTAGTCCTAAGTCCTATGAAGAAAAACATAAGCAATCCAAGAAGTTGGGGTGGGGATACTTTGAATTTTTTTTTTTAAATCAAGTGACTAAGACATTTATGGCTTGTGAAAACATGGGGGAAGAGTACTGGGGTGGAAGAGAGAAGCAGGAGGAAAGTCTCAAATGGAGCACTGTCAGGCTGGAGAGCAGGGAGGAGACCAGCACACTCAAAGCANGGTTGGAGAAGGAAGGGCAGAGAGATACAAAGTACGCTCTGAGAGGTGGCACAATGGCTGTGGCACTGAGGGGAAGGGAAAGGGAGGCCTATGAAGTGCACAGTGGTTTGCCAGTAAAATAAACGAATGTTTTAACAAACTGTGCTTAATGGCTCATTGGTATTTAGGAAATCGTGTTGCTTGTTTCTGATGAAAAGTGAGATGTAAATATTTAGGGGAGAGAGAAGAGATAGAGGGAGCAAGGGAACGGAGGGAATCGTTAACAGAGAAAAAGCCCTTTGAAAGGATCAAAGATGAAACCCAAAAAGAATCCATGGTGCTGGATTAGAGAGAGATTCAAGAATAAACCTGAAGCCAACGACAGCTGCTTTCAGCTCGGCTGCTGTACAGCATGCAGTCAGACAGCATAAACTCAATTCAAATAGAAGACAGATGGTCCTAGAAGTCTGTAGGCATAGAGAGAAACTTGACGTGATTCATTACAGCCAAGTAAAGCAAGCGTTCAGTTACTGACTTAATAAATTACTACAGCATCTCCACAGAGTCAGAGAAAGGNTTGGCAAGATAGGCTTCTAATAAGTCTAGTAATTATCACAACTAAGTAAGTTATTTAATCTTCATCTTCTTCAAGCTTTCTAAAAATGTTGAAATCATCATAAAGAAATCTAAGATAAGATATTATAATAATTTAGAAAGTNCATGTGCACATTAGGACACACAATGTTACTTGCAGGGAAAATCATGCTAGACAAAACTAAACAGTGCTAAAACCCACAACCTGACTAAACAGTTGAGAGATNTAGCCGGTGTTAGACCACAGATACGAAGTGTCTTAGGTTCTCAGCCCCTCCATCTGAAGGTTTGTAGGAAACAAGTGGTTTGGATTTGTGACAAGTCAACAATGTGGCATGCTGAAATTTAGTGTGCCTATCACTGGAAGTCAATGGGAAGAGCACAGAAAGGTGATAGAAATGTTTTATCTAAGAAGAATCAAGGTGACTTTCTGTGTAGCTGATCCTAGCCTTTGTCTTCATCAACATTACTCTCAATGTGAAATATAACATTCCTACAAAAATACACACAAACACACATGGATGGTTTAATAGACGCTCATCCTCCTCTTCCCTTCCCACTCAGAAACAAGCATCATCCTGAATTTTATGTTCAGCTTCACTTCTTCACTTCTTAAAGCTGTTTCCCTGGGTAGCATATTTTTTAGGACAAGCTGCACATGAGGGCTCTTCTATGACTTGTATCATGGCGTTGGTATTGACCAATAGGTAGATTTCCACCCTTCCAGTGAGTATGAAATTATATCTTATCACGGTTTGAGTTCACAGTATCCAATCACTATTTGGTGACCCCTCTANGTTTTATTTGCTGATTGCTTGTTGTTGCTGCTGATATTTGAGACAAGGTGCTAACATACAGGCCATGTAGGCTGCTGAGGAACTCACTATGGAGCCCAGGCTACTCTAAACTTCAATTCTCATTCTTCTACTTTCCAAGTTGAACTTAGTTACATTTTACCACACCCAGCTTCATACTAATTAACCAAAATTTACCATTTCCTCCTATTACCATTTGAACCTGAAATGTTCCCTAAAGATTCACCTGTTAGAGCCATGGTTGCTAGNTGTTTAGAGGGTGGGTGGATCTTGGGCTCTTACCTAATTGACAGCTTAGTCATTTGGTGGATTCATAATGTGGTTGAATTATCAGGAGATGGTGGGTAAGAAATAAGGGAGTAAGGTCTAATTAGGGAAGAAGGAGACAGGAGACATAGCTTGAGAGGTTTAACTTGTCCCCCAGCCTTCCCCCCATCTCTCTTATAATCTGTTTCCCATTCTTTCTTCCTNGTGACCACGAGGTAAGCTGCCTCCGACACACGTTCCATGACATTCTTCCTCTGCACAGGCCAGAAACAAGACAGGCATCCTACTAGACTACAACTTCTGAAACTGAGCCCAAACAAATCTTCCTTCATTTAAATCAATTTTCCCAGGCATTTTATAACAGAGAGGTGACTACCACAGCCCCTGTGGTTTTAGATTTTCTGTCTGAGCTTAGCCATAGCTAAGGTTTTATAAATGTTTCATGTGAGCTACATAGAGCATGTTGAATATATGCTTTCGAGCTATTAAAACTTTTTTTTTTTTTTTGGTTTTTCGAGACAGGGTTTCTCTGTGGAGCTTTGGCGCTTTTCCTGGAACTCACTTAGTAGCCCAGGCTGGCCTTGAACTCACAGAGATCCACCTGCCTCTGCCTCCCGAGTGCTGGGATTAAAGGCGTGAGCCACCACCGCCCAGCTTAAATCTATTATTTTTGAAGGCCTGCTAGATCAAACTTGGTTGTTCAGTTAAAATCTTCTATAGCCTCACTAACTTTTTAATATCTGATTTATTACTATTATAGAGAATAGATAGTAGAATTACCAGTTTTCATTTGTATCCAATTTTTATTTACATATTTTTTAAATTAAATACCTAAATGTCAATTAAAAATATCATTGATATGTAAAATGTTTACATTATTTCCTTATTATCAAACATACAAAGTCTGTGCATAAACTGTGAATATTGTTTTATAGTATGACAAGACAAATAACAAGAATAAACACTTTTAGCCTGAACTGGCCATCTTCTGTAACCAGGCAAGGCTTCCAGTGGAGAGACTGGGATGGCAACCCAGGCACAAAACCTTCAACCTACAATTTGTCCTGTCTGCAAGATGTATTGGGGTAAAGGTGGTACAGAAATTGTGAGAGTGGCCAACCAGTCACTAGTCCAACTTGAGATCCCTGCCATGAGAGAGAGCCCACTCCTGACACTGCCT
>LZPO01108368.1:47285-73582 GCA_001675575.1 Neotoma lepida | reverse complement strand
GAGATAGAGAACAGCTCACTGGGATGGAGAAACAGAAAATAATGAGACAAAATGGGTAAGAGACGAAAACGAGTCCAGAAAGGTAGCCTCTTATTAGCGATATGGGACAGAAATGAATATCACTTGATACAGAAATGTTGATGGTATATTTGAGGCTAGGGGTAAAGTATATTACAGATGCATATTTGAAGAAAGAAAATAGAAAGTTACAATATTGACCTTGTATATGATTTCTTTGCTACTATTTGCCTCATGAGGATTTTCAGGTCCCGTTGAGTTATCGTCAAGCACATAGGCTGTTTGCCATCCTGATAGTGTTTGCCCTGTAAACATGTGTAGCCCAACTGCACTGTCCTTGCCTAACTGCAAAACATCTGTTTTCATTTATTACTGAACTCCACCTCAAATGTCCCAGAAGAAGCTTTTGATGATTGGAAGTGGTTGGCCAACTTTTTAAGAAAAACAAGGCCTACCCCCAACCCATGTTCTCAACAGGGCATGTTCTATGTACTATTCAATGTTTTAGGCAATTAAATTACAGACATCATAACAGTGATGAAAATATATTTGTAATGACATTTACAGCACTTCCAGTGATCTTTGGTGTTTTATCATATTGTTGGCATATTAATGCTTCAATATCAAATGGGTAGAAACATTCCACAATGCAGTTTGTACAGACAGTCTACTATATCTGGGGAGTCTCTGTTATTCTTTCCATTTTTTCAGTGCTGGGACTGAACCCGTGGCTTTGTGAATGCCAGGAGAATGCTCTTCTAATCAGAAAAAAGAATCAACCATCTTTGTTGCATTTTTCCAGTTTGTATGACAAATGATATCTGAGGTAATTTTTCCCAGCATCTCCAAGACGAAGACTCTATTTTACTAGTGTACTGATATATCTTAGTAAGTCATAAAGCATTGCCACTTATGCTGGCCCTTTAATCACATACCCTGTCAGGTACATGTTCTCGTTGATTAAGCAGAGGCTGCTGAGCACACTGCTTCATTGGAGATCCCTGTGCATGTCGTATCTTGCTAAGGTTTAGTTGAACTTGGATTCTTGGATTGTGCTTTCTATCAGCTCTTTCTTTGGCTTCGATGGGTGGTAATCACTAAATTCTTGTATTTATTTCCATTTTGCCAGTTAGCCTAAGTTGTTAGTGCAAATTTATATATCCTGGTTCTTCTAAGTCCTTGCCAATTACTTTGGAACATTGAACACTTAACTGTGCTTGCTCTGGGGTACTAGTAATGAAACAGTAATTAACTCCACATAACTGTCTCTGCTCCTTAAAAGCTAAAAAATGGGATTATACTCCAATAAACAGGTTTAAGGCAACATAATGGCAACTCTTTTGATAACAAGTTTTACTCATCATTAAAATATAATTTGTTTTTTCAAACATTACTTAAATCTCTACAGAAATGAAAATACACCAAATTATCATTTGTCGGCTATAGCAGTGTTAACGGATCAGCTCAGACTTGGGATAGCACTGCTCTAGAATTTATATGAATCACAAATGTCCATCTTGACTAAGTCTGAATAATTTGATTTGCTTCTGCTGTAGTTACTGAGTGAATTGAATTTTCTTTTCTAGTTATACATTTTATCTTTAAAAATCCACTTATGGTTATTGAAGAACAGACAGAATACTTTTTGAAAAATGCATGCAAATTAGTCTCTTTCATCACTTCCAACATTTTGGTCATTTTCCTGTGGAGAAAAGTGAGAGGGGTGCTGGGATTATTCTAAAAGTATTTCAATGGTTAAAGTGAATTTCAGACACTTAGAAACAATCAGCATTTGCTGTGTCCACATCAAGATCAGGATGCTCAGGAACTGGGCAGGCACTGGGGACAGAATTACCTGTATGTACAAATATTTGGTACACATGTATAACACGTATGTTGTATATATATGTATAATGGGGGCACATGTGGATTATACTTTATACTGTTTTCTTATTCATTATGTTTTCATAAACTGTTTGGTATGGGTCTAGTACCTTAGACATATGAGTGTAAAGACTATAGGAGAAATGGTGTGTGTGTCTGTCTGTCTGTCTGTTTCCTCCAGATGCTTGTTTAAGGCACACACTGAAAAGCAGACAAAGTGCTCAAGTTAGAAACTTCTGAAAGTGATGCAGGGGAGAGACTGTCTGGCTATTTGTACTCCACAGGAACAGCAACCCCCAGTCTCCAGAGAGAAGCTTTGAAATGTCAATGCATTGCAAATTTTATTATGTAATTTTTTAAAAGTTTTTTAAAAGAAGCCGTGAGTCCATATTTTTACAATCTTGATTTCATAAACAGATATTTCTGTGTGTATGTGCATGTGTACAGGACTGTGTACAGGTGTGTGTGTGTGTGTGTGTGTGTGTGTGTGTGTGTGTGTGTGCATGTGTGTGTGTACACACACAGGTAAGTATGGGGCCAGAGGTTAACAGTAGATGTCTTCATTAATCATTCTTCATTTCTTTTTTCTAGACTCAATGAACCTGGACCTCATAATTCTGCTGCACCAGCTGGCCAGAAAACTCCTAGGACCCAGCTGTCTTTGTCTTCAGTGTGATTGCATGCCACTATACCTGGCATTTATGTGGGTGCTAGGAAATCACACTCTAGATCTTCATGCTTGCTCTAAAAACACTTTACTCACCGAGCCATCTCCTTAGCTCCTAAACCAGATATTTTATGAAGTATTTTGATGAACAACCTTCTTATAAGTTTAATACTGGGGTAAAGTCCATCAGTGGCATTTCCTTTGTTTCATCATTTTTTCCTTTACAACCAGAGTCTCTGGGCAATGGGACCCTGTGCAACCAGAGAGGAAGAGTGCCTTGGTCAGAGTCCACATCCTTCTGCATCTCTTTTTGGCAGGGTCCCACTCTGTGGCCTTAGGTGGCCTGGAACTCAGTATATAGACCAGGCTGGCCTCAAACTCACAGAGATCCTTTTGTCTCTGCCTCAAAAATGTTGAGGTTAAAGGCATATGGAAATATTTTAAAATTCATTCATACCAAAACCTAAGATATTTATTTATACTTTTTTATTGGAAGATAACAAGTCACTTGAAGATCTATTCCTTTGTTTTCTTTAGAGATTTCCAGTTTCCCCCAGAACTCTGAATGTGGGTGACAAAACCCCACTCCTCTTCCATCTTTCCATGAGGCAGAATGAAAGGTATCAAGCTGTGCACATTTCTAGTAAAGATCTCAATCTGAGCACATAAGCTCGAGGCCAAATGCCCAACCACTCTTTCAGCACCAATTGTTGGTACTACTACCCTTCTAGGTACTCTGATGCAAACCTTGGAGAAAATTCTGTGTTGTTTGGCTCCTCTTCATCCTGATTTACCCTCCAAGCATTTATTGCTACTCTACTATTTTGCCCGGAGCTTTTTCCCATCTTCTAGTATACCATATGCTCTGCTCGCTTATAAGATCTATTATCTGGTGACTGTCTCTCAAAATAAAAATGTAGGAGTCTCAAAAACACAAAGGTCAAATGTCTAAAATAATTTTTCAAGGGAAGTATTTGTGAATAAATGATGATGTAAGGTATGGAAAACTTCTTAGAGATCCCAAGTTTGGTTTTTTTATTGTTTAGACTAAGGTAGAGTTCTCAATATCAAAGGACCTCTTGCTGACGATCCAGTCTAGACTAGTTCGAGATTTACTCCAATTTACCATTTCAAGTAAGAGTGAGCTGTGTTACATTGATTTCTAGATATAGCCTGCCAGTGAAATAAATTGTAAGGACTAGAAAAATACTCACTAGTCTTAATTTCTATCTACTAGGGTAGGTCTTGGATATGAAACACTTGGAAAACTGGTGTGTGGGGGTAAGGACAGTCACTATGTTCTTAAGACATATCTCAGTGATATCTCCTGTCATTTTTCTAATTCAATATGACCATTTTATTTAGAGATTTTAGCTCTGAGAAAACCCTCGGGAAATATGGATAGTTAGATTCAAACAATGGAACTATAGAAATTAGGATTAGATACATTTGGATTTATGTGTTCTATAAGCAAGACAATTAATTTTACCAGTTTTCTTTGAAATTTTGCTTGAAGCACAGGGAAAAAGTGTGAAGAAAAGTCACAAGATATTTCTTTTTCTTTTTTAAGACAACAATCTTAATGTATACTTTTTTTAGATAGTATGGGGGACTTAAAAATTGAATTTTTATGTGCACAATAGTTAACCACATTTTTGTTTTAAAGAACACTGGTTTTGATTTAGTGTGCTTGATTATAATAATTTGAATTTCAGGTTCCTATTTTTAAATAATATCAATTCCTTATTTTGTGTTTACATTATAGGACCAATGTTTCCATTTATATGATGAACCATTTCACTGAAATAATAGAGATGGTTCAGATTTTAGAACAACTTAGTATTTTTAAAAAATTTAACTCCTGATTCTCTATGCTATGGTAAGCCACACAAAGACCATACAACTTCAAAACTAGAGGCAACTTGAAGATTTCCTACTCCAAAACCAAGGTATTTGCTAGAATACAGCAAGAGATAGGAGTTGATTACCCATGACTGCCCATCTCTCAGAGTTAAAGTCCGGTGGTGAAGTCCAGCTGGGCAGATTTGACTCAATATACAATGCAGCTTCTTGTTTATGACTTCCCTTCTTATTTTAATTTAATTTTATTATTAATATTATACTTGGAATATAATTTCCGCCATATTAAAACTTTTTTTATATTTAGGAAGGAAAAAACACACTTAAAATAATCTTTACAAACGTTTACTCTTACTTTGATCTTTTTAATAAAATAGTCTTTGTATATATTTGCTTCTTTCTTCATATATTAATACCAAAGTTTCAAGAATTAGAGTTTTTAATAGTTGGTTTTTTATTTCCCACTAGTGCCTCTTCCACAAAATTCCTTTCCTTAAAGTTTATGGTGCAAATTTGACTTTCTTAGTCCATTTCTGCCTTTTTTGATAATGGCTGCAGAATTTCATGACAGACAGAGGAGGCTTAGCCTATAACTGGGTGCTCGGGCTGTTTTAACTGAAGCAGTTGGCCCCTGTGGCTCCCACCTTCTGCTTTTGCTTGTCCAATGAGAGTTATCTTTGATTATGGAGAAATACTTCCTAAAAAAATGCAATTTGTATCCAAGAGCTCTCATGTTTCAGATACCAGTGGTAGAACATTTAGCACTGGTAATCAATTTAGGTAAATTTGGAAGATTTACCCAAATATAAATATAGGAAGAGAATCTTCAGACTGATTAGTAGAGAGTAAAGGAATCAACAGAGAAAGAAAAGACAGAAGGAATGTTCTGGATAGGACAGAGTTTGCCATATCCAGAGGTATGATAGAGAGAAAGAAAAATATGCAAAATGACCAACATGTTCTGTTACTCACATGATCAATGGTAAAACTTGTCTTGCTGAAGAGCAAGAGGAACCAAGCTCATCAACTCAGGAGCAGAGTCTTTGGACAAGCCCCACAGTATTGGAGAGGTGAGATAGCAACTTACCTGGAATTAACCCNGATTTCGTTTCAGAACTNAATGTGTGCTACCTCCCCAGACAAATCCTCAGCAAAGAACTTCTTTCATCCGGAGTGGGTCTTGTAGAGGGAGCAGTGGAAGACAAGTGGCCTGAGGAAAGATGGGAAACTTTAAGCCTAAACAGGGATGCAAACTTACTTTGATACCCAATAGGCAGGAGGGAGTCCGGGAGGCCATGATCTCAGCCCCACCCCATCCCCAAATACATTTTCCTTGACTTGTCTCTCCCTAACCTTTGAAAACAGTGTCACCATTTGAAGACCAAACATTCAAATAAAAATCGGGAATCTGTTGGGAAGAGGAGTATATTGCAAGTTTGAACTGTGACAATCATGTGCATAGTTAAATGTTTTTCTATAGAGTTGTGACTATGAGTTGTGTCCTATGAGGGAAGAGATGTTAGTTTTTGCCTTTCCAATCCTTACAACACTGGTTGGAGATTAGGGAGTGTTGAGTAACTGTTACTTAACTTAGGTCAAGTGGCATATATATGATGTTTATTGCTATAACTTGGACCTAAAGTGTTCCAAGGCCCATGTGGTAATGCTTTAGCTTGACAATGTTGGGAGGTGTTGAGAGCCTTAAATGGGGTAGGGGTCTTCAAATCTTTTGAAACATGTCCTTGAAGGGGTATAAAACTTCCTCACTTGCTCTTTTTTTCTGCCAGATGCTGCCTCCAAGAGTGATCAGACTAATCGATCAGGGATGAAAACTCACCCTCACTGGGACCAAAACATTTTTCTGTTGATAAGTTAATCCAGGCTTTGGGTCCTGTGGTAGAAAGCTAACACATCTGCCACTCTCAAATTTCTTGCATGTAGCCCAAAAGAGACATTTTTTTTAAATTAACATGCTCTTTCTTGTTTCCCTNTGAATGGGAGCAAGTGTAATGGGCCTTGGGTTGAAGAATGAGAGCAAAGGTGAGACTAACAGGAACTTGGGAAGACTGAGACAGTGAGCTGTCTGCTAATTTTAAAATGCACAGAATTCCCCCAGTGGGCAGTAATAGGACACTTCACTCTAATTTATAACATGAGGTTGAACAATTATCTTGGTTTTGCTGCCTTCAGGATAGGATAGGAAATATATATGTATAATATATGTATGTATATATATATATAATACATATATATGGAATAATGCCTGTTCACTTTTGTCTTAGAAACTTTTCAAGATAACACTATATAAAGTATTAAAAATAGAAGCATAACATTCTACACATCTGTGAATATATTATTATCAAAGCTTTCATTTGTATTTTCATTTTAAAATATGAATTTATTTCTAACGCACNCATAAATATTATATATATTTTACCTCACAAACTCTACACTTTTTACCTCATACATATTTATTCCAATTTTATGGGCTGAAATGTGTCTAGTATTTTATGTGTTAGATAAAAGTAAATTCAAATAAAAATACAATAATATATTCCATGAACCTGTGAAATTTTATGTATTTCTTCAAAGTACATTTAAATAAAAATTTAAAAATGAAGCATTTATTTTAAAACATTTTCCCTAAGACACCATATACCTATGGATGACTTTAAAGGTATAGTATATGAATTTTTAATTTAATAGTATATGTTTAGTAGTTTAATTCTTGTTAATTAGTGAATAAATCTTTACTTACAGATAAGTGACATCAAAGATATACTTTTAAAAGTATACATCTTTAGCAATATAAAAAAACTATTCACTTATCAAATAAATTTCTCATAATTAGATATAATTTCCCTTAAAATAAATTGCTTTAAAATGAAAAAAATTATGATTATCTTCCATAAAAATATTTCTTGTTTTAGAATATCAATGTCAATCATCTTTGTAATGTACAGGTTTATTTTTATTGTTTCCTCATTTGAACATAAATGACCTTGTTGGGTCACTGTGTTAGAGTTAGCTGCTGCTGGAGGCTGGATGGGAGCCTGCGGGCCAGTTTAGGCAGTAGCAAGCCAGTTCAGAAGGATGAACTAGCCCATCAGGTGCCTGGGCCATAAAATGTGGCTCTGTAGGACACAGTGTTCCTGATGACAGCAGTAAATCTGTTTCAAATAAAGTGAACTGTTTGCTTAAACTTCCCTATGTTCTGCCAGACCTTTGACGTGGCAAACCAACTCAATATAGATATTAGTGAGCCCCTAGGCTGCACAACGACGGGTACACTCAAAGTACAGATTGTTGTGTCAAAATTGCATTTAGTCACATATGACACAATGCTTTAGTGAAGTATTTGGCATGCTGTTTTCGAGAACTTTCTATTTGAAGAGAATTGCTCCTTCTATTATTGTTCCATCATAATTTACCAATTATATTCTTTCAACATAGCATGCCACTTTCCTGAAGAGATGCTTATTTCTTCATCCCTGTGATAAATCTATGCTCTTTTAATTTAATTTTTTAAATAAAATTATACAAGGAAAAATGTGCTTAGCATCCCAAGGAAGCATGGATTATTTAAAAGTAAGCCTAGACATTTCTCTTTTATTTTTACATCAGTGCTTTTTTGTGCTACCCTTTCTTCAGCGAAGATTGCTTCAAATAAAGCTGTCTGATAGAGAGACATGGTTGCTAGGGAGCCAGGCACGATGGTGTATGTTGCCAGGGAGGAAAGAGAGGTGAGTCCCTGATTATAGAAGAAAACCATTTTTCATTCTCCTTGAAAACAAATCTTCTTTATATACAGATGACAAGTTCACTAACTCACCAGGAGTAAGGTTTCAGAGAGAAATATGGAATTTTAATATGTTTCCCAGGGGTGAAGTAAACCTAAGGACGTTTCCTCAGGATGAAGGAGTGGGGTTTATGCCCACCCATATCTTATTCTGTGGTGGGAAATCTTTCCAAAAGAGCAATACAGGCAAATCTCTGGCTAATGAAACTGGACATGCTCTCTAAGAGCTGGGCCTTGTCACCTGGGCAGGGTGAGTATAATCTCTTGCAAATATTTTTTCCATCTTCACGTTTGGACGTGCCAGTAAATAAATGCTTATTGCAGCTCTGTGTGAGCTAGATATTTCCTAGGGACTTTTAAAATCCATTTTCTTATTTAATCTCATAACCTGTTGCAAGATGTTATCATTTCAATAAACACAAGGAACAATTCCAGTCAGAGTAGAGAGTAAGATTTGAATGTCAATCAGTGTCACTATCTTCTCTGCTTACACATCTCAGTAATTCCATTGTTACTGAAGAATCAGTTAAATCCATAGACACCCCAGTTTCATATAAACAAGAGCATGAGTACTTTTTCTTTGTAACAAATATTTTTAATGAAATAATACTAGAGATTTGTCTGGTTTTTGAAAAACAAAATGTGTTAAACAGCATTTAGGTTTAAGTTTAGAAAACTTGCTGCTTTATTGTTGGGCTCTCTTTAGAGTGTAAATAGCCTGGACAATATGGCCCAGTTGAAAAGGACATGCTGACAAGACACTGAGTGCGCATGATTTTCNCAAGATGGACAAGACGGTGATTACAAAGGATACTTTGCAATGCAGCGGGAATATTGCCAGATTATAAAAGAAAAGCATTTTCAGTAGAACTGCCCCAGGAATATTTCAAATTGGCAACCAGACAGCCCTATCAGTCATATGTTTAGATATCTTCAACCTCTTCCCCCCTAGAAGTCTTTAGAGGAATCCCAAGGCTAAACACATTGCATCTGCCACTTCTAAGATAAAGGATTTCTTCTGGGCGAAATGCTCACTTAGCTGGGTCTAAACAAGGGTGCATGGAATTGATCTGTACCCATAGAGAAGAGGTTGTTCATGTTTTATTTCATATGGAAAGAAGGCATTAGCCAAGCTCAAGAATTCACTGGAAGCCTATTGGCTGGAGAAACCACATTTTATAAGCTAGAATCATTTTTAGCAGACAAATGTGGGCTTTTGTTCGAGACTGGTTCTTGCTCTGCAGTCAGGTTGGCCTGGAACTCACAGTGCAGTCCTGGTTGGCCTTGAACCAAGGCAATCCTATTACCTCTGCCCTCCAAATGCTGGAATTATAGGCCTGAGCCACNGTGCCTGCCCTCAAAGTGGATTTATAGGGAGAAAGAGTGAACAAGATATATTACCCACCTGAGTGGAACCAAGCAAGACAATCATTGTGTCTGCTTTTCAAAAGTGCTAACTAGATAATTTATGGTATTTTATGGTAGCCGACAGTGGAGCAAAGGTTATTTATGCTCATGAATAGGACTATTGCACATGGGCCTGGATTTGAGAACATTTTCCAGTCTGCCATCATGCTGCCTTGTATAAACCCAATTTAGTATGATCTCAGAAGCTAGCCAGGGCCAGGCCTGCTGACTATTTGGGTGTTTTCTTAAAAAAAGAAAACAAAGGTTTGATCCATTCCTCAGGGACACTTTTGGGTTGATCACTATAAGAGACAGAACATTTCATTAGGTGAACTGGGAAGGTTTACCAAATGCCACCCTACTTTAATTGCTATTGCTTAGAGACAAGGTGTTTTGGGGATTACTGCCTTAATGGCTACCCATGAAGTTGATGCTGCCAACTTATCTCACAGGAGGGTGTGGTCAAGCCTTTAATTGACTCCCACTTCAGAGGCTGTGACACTATGGCATCAACCCTAGCAGTAGAACTGAACCTTGAACAGGACCCGAGATAAGAGATTTATTTGAAAGACAAGACGCCTTTCTTAAACTCACAGGTGCTTGTAAAACATGAAAGTGCCTTGACTTGTGCTTGAAGCACAGAAGGGAAGAGGAAGCAGGCATTCTTTCACACTCTTTGTAACTTTTATGTCAACTTTCTAGGAAAAACATTATCAGAAGTTGTACAATGCCTTATGTATGGAAAATGTTCAGGGAAAAAGCAACATGAAAATCACCGTTAAGATTGTATTGCTGGGCAGGTGAGACGCCTCAGTGAGTAAAGGCACTTGATGCCAAGGGTGATGATTTGAGCTTGGTCTCCAAGACACACATGGTGTAAGAAGAGAACCGGCTCCCGTAAGTTGTCCTCTGGCCTCACATGTATGCCTTGCCATGCATGCCCTGATCCAAAATAAACACACAGATGAATAATGTCTATCTCCTACAGAACAGGGAGGAGACTCAGTTCGTTCCCAAAATCTCTGTGAAGTCCTTATTTAGGTCTGAAATTGCACACGTGACTAGGATTAGCTGTGGGGAAAAATTCAGTACAAAAGAGAACATTTATCAACCACAGCATAGCTACTGAAACAGATTCTACAAAACAAAGCAGAATTACCTGACCTTGACTACTGTGTCTGACTGCACTACCTACTCTGAACATGGGTTTATCATAGCGAGTCCCAAGACGCCTGTACACTTTAAGCTATTAACCACAAGAAATAAGAACACTTTCACAAACATTTCAAGTCAACTCTGCTCTGTGGACATACACAGATGATTATTGCTCCATTTGTCTTTTCTCTTTTAATAGGAAGTAGCTGAGACTGATTCAACATTCCTTGACTAGAATAAGTAAAGGTCTGTTTGCCTTGCATGATATTAAATTAAATCTGTCTAAGAGATAAACAACTTAAACTTTAATGGCTCGTGTTCACGAGTGCTTCTGTGCTAATACCTAAATAATACATCTATCTTTCAGAGTCTGATTTCATGGTTTTGGCTGTCTTTGGTTTCAGGCTTTTGCAGAAAGCTGTAATGCAGTTTTCAGGACCTGTGTGTGTGTGAGATGGCTCAGGGGGTAAAGGTGCTTGAAGCCTGATGCTCCCTGGGACCCACATATGGAAGGAGAGGACCAGCCTTTAAAAAGTGGTCCTCTGACCTTGGCACACATGTAACCCACCCTTCTCTGAAATAAGTAAATAAATAAATAAGTAAATAAGTAAATAAAATTTTAAATTAGTTCTCTCTTTACCAGAAAAGTGAGTATCCTAATAATTCCTGCTCACCTGAGAGAGCAGCAACAACTATATGCAAATATCACCTGAGACTCTTCTACTAGGTATTTGTTAACTGGTTTAGATTGCAACTTAATCATAAAGATGCTTTGCAAGGCAGAGCTCCCTGTCATATTACTCCTGTAGATCTGATAGAAGCACAGCATCACATATGTGCCTAAAAACAGATTTACTGCATGTCATTCCCACCTGTTAGAATNACTTTCATTTTCCACATGGAGGAAAGTACAGCAATCCCTGTTAGAATTTATGTGAATGCAGTATTCACCTTTATTTCATGTATCAGACAAACTGAAGTATGATTAGAATGTATTTTCTTTTTTCAAAAATTATCCCTCTATTTTTTGGCATGCATTTTTATACTATCACCTTTTGGGGGAGAGTTTATATAATATACAATATAATATATATATTATATGATATATAGCATCTAATATATGAAGTCTAGAGATAATATTTGTTGTTTTGTCATTTCTGTAATACATACATGCTATAGAGAAAGAGGGCCCAGCAGGGGAAGGGCACATGTTGCCAAGCCTGATGCCCTGAGTTGGATCCCTGAAACATTCCCCACAACTTCATGTGNAAGAGATAATCAATTTCTCCAAGTCCTCTAATGTCCAAGGTTGTATCTTGTTATACACACAATAAATACATACAGTTTTAAAGTGGGAAAAATCAAGCCAGGCATGGTGGTACATGCCTTTAATCCCAGCACTTGGGAGGCAGGTGTATCTCTGTGAGCCTGGTCTACAAAGTGAGTTCCTGAATAACCAGGGCTGTCACACAGAGAAACTCTGTTTTGAAAAACCAAATAAATAAATAAATATAATAAAAAATAAAATGGGAAAATTATATATGCATACATATATATTCATAAATTTACATGTGTACATAAACTAACTTTGGCTCAATGAGATAAGATAGTGTAAGAAAAAATGTAGGAATCCCACAACTATTCCTCCATTTTCTTGGATAAGATTCTAAATTTTTAAGAATTTCAATTTCATTTGCAAAATGGAGCCAGTCATTTTGCATATCTCCTTTTTGGATTATTATGAAGATAAAATTAATATGCCATGTAAGCATCCTGACAGATTGTAGAGATTAGAAACATGTGAGCCACTTTCTCTGCTTTTCAGTTGTTGACTATGTTAGCAGGGCAAAGCAAACCACTCTAGTAAGACCAAGAGGAATAATAAGACTGTACTTTTATTCCTAGACTGTATAAGATAGATGGAATAAGATTTAACTTCCAGAGATAATGATATTATTTCTTTTGTTTTCTCAAAAGCAACACAGGTATATTTTTTTAAAGTCCATCAAAACTGCTGGGGAGTTTGACAAATTGTTACCATGAGTGGAGTTGAAATCTTGTTTCAAGATTTTAAGAAAAGATTTATTTAACTTATCTTACACATATGCTTGTCTGCATGTATATATGTGTATCTTGTGCATGCCTAGTGCCCTCAGAGGACAAAAGGAGATGTCAAGTCTACTGTAACTGGAGTTGCAGATAGTTAGGAGCTGCCATGTACATAGTGGGAACTGAATCCTTGTCCTGTGCAAGAGCAATAGGTGCTCTTAAGCTTGGATAAATCTCTCTAGCCCCCTTTCAAGATTTTTGTATGGTCTAAATATTCTTTTTGTCATATAAATATTCAGCTTGAAATTATGTGAAAATTATTTCAGGGTGAGTATTAATACAACACAAATTTCAGCTGGACCAGTTCACATCTAACCTACTAAAGATTCCATGGAGAGCAGGCATTNTGGCATTTCCATGTGATGCCCACCATAATTCTTTACTTCCTTCTACTCATATACTGCTGGTTGCACCAAGAGGTGAAGTCTAATTACATCATCTGGGCTGACCTTGGTGATGAATGTGACCAATACAATGCTGGCAGAGTGGTACTCTGACTCCAAGTCGAGGTTATGAGATGTTTCATAACTGTTTTGCTGATATGGGATATTTACCCTAAAATTGTATTTGCTGTGAGAATTCTAAGCTCAGAGAGAAGCCACATGTGGGGACTTGTTTGACGGTTTCAACTGAGCCCAGCTGGTAGCAATTATGAACTGCCACCCCATGAGAAGAGCCATTTGGGTAAGTAGACCAGCTAGGGCTTCACGTGTTTCTAGCCTCAGATGCTAGCACATCAGAAACCCGAAGGGAGAACCAGACACCCCATAGAGCCATAGGAAATAATAATAAATTGTTGCTTTAGGCCCCCAAGATCTTAGATAAATTTATTATGGATAGCAGAATGGTATTTCAAATTAATTACACAGTGACTTTTAAAAAGTGCCTTCACACAGAGATGGAGATCTACTGTATTAAACTTCCAAACATGAAGCAATTTGTGCTCTTCCTGGTCCCAAATTCTGCTTTAATTTCAGTTCTATCAGGTTTTAAAAACTATGATGTGGGTATGGTGTGAGATTTGAGGGGGAGAATTGAAATATAGCATTTTAGAACTCTAAGCTTCATATGCATGCATCCATTCATTTAAATATTGATTATGTACATATGCAAAGCAATGTGCCAGGTGCTGTGGGGGATAAAGGGATGAGTCAGAAAGCTGTACTAATATTAGCATTTTGGAAGCCCCTTCTTTTCCCTCTTGAATACAATAAGACATGATGTTCAAGTTTGCTGCCTGGTTTTCCTTTGGCTTTCTCCTCATTTTTCTTTCTTTTGTTTCTTTCTTTGTTTCTCTCTCTCTCTTTCTGTTTTTTTTTTTTTNTGACCATATTTTTTCAAGATTTTAGTTTAATTGTTTAAAAATGCATGAAGAAATACTCAAAAGAAATATCAATCTTAAGAGAAATAACACGCAGTCTAGAATTTTGGTGATTTAAAAAAATGTTTTTTGACCAAAGGTTTTTATTTATTTATTTATTTATTTTTATTTTGTAAATATTGCTTTCCCAGTGATATTTTTGTTCAAATCTAGTATAAATAACAAATGAATCATAGAATTTTTATGCACCCTAAATGTTAGAGATGTGATAAACTAACTTCTAATTGTTTCTAAGAATTGTCACTTGGACTCAGGAGAGGAACTCGAGGTGGAAAGCGAAGGCCTGAGTTCAGTTCCTAGTCTCCACATCAGCAGCTCACAGTACCTGTAACTCCAGCTCCATAGGGAGCTGCCTCCTCTGGACTCTGTGGCATGTGTAGATACATGCACATACCCCTCCCCCCCACACACAAAAACCACTTGATTAAAAGTAAAGTAAATCTCTAAAAAACAAAAAAAGAACTGTAACTTATTATTATCATTATTAATTAAATTTTTTCATTTATTTTACATCCTGACTCCAGTTTCTCCTCCCTCCTCTCTTACCCGTCCCCCAATCAACTCCTCCTCCACTTCTGTTCAGAAAGGAGCAGGCCTCCTCTGGGTGTCAAAAAAGCATGGCATATCATGTTGAGGCAGGACTAAGCTCCTCCCCTTGTATTAAGGCTGGGAGGGCAACATGAGGGATTGGTTTGGGGAATGGACAGAGAAGGAGAGTAGGAATTGTAACTTTAAGAGCAAGAGCTTTGAAGGGGAGAAGTTAACTCTATCACTCTATCACCGACTCTAACAATTATTCTCTTTTGCCCTGGGGTAATTAGGAAAACAATGTAAGTCTGAGGTGCATTACCAATACATCATTGCATGCTGGTATCAATACCCAAAAGCCTTTGCACTTGTAAGTTTTCACGTAAATAAAAGTTCAACGCAGATTTACTTAGGTCCAACAGTTGACTTTTAGAACACTTTTAAAATTATTAAACTTATTTGCTCTTTTATAAGTGTTTTCAAAATTTGAAATACTCTTAAAACACCATGCTAACTTTTATCCACATTTTAAGCACCTGGATGCATGTTAGTATTAAGATCCTTGGTTATTCCTCATCTTTCTAGAGCTGTTCAGGCAGTTTCTCTGCATAGTTCTGACCTTTCCTTTTGTTTCTCAGAAATAAATCTTGTTGCTCAAGCTTGGAGCTAAAGGATTTTTAATTTATGTTAATTTATTATTTCAAACCTTTTATGCCAATTATGAAATGAAATCCAATACATTTCACCTTAATTTCTCCAATTCCTTCCATCACTTTACGTTTTCTACTTTGGGGTTTCTCCAGATACATTCTTGGGAAGTTGGGGAAAGACACTTGCCTTCAGGTGAAACCACATAATATTTTATTCACAGATATTAAGTAAGATATTTAAACACATCCTGGAATATTTGTGTAAGCTAAGATTTAAGTAAAAATTTCTCGAAACTCTCAATGGTGTTGAGACATGCTTATGAAATTTGCCTAGTTGTAGCTCTCTCTTGAGAAAGTCCCATCTGAAAGCGACAGTCTATATTCTCAGATCCCTTGGTCTCCCCACTGTTGCTACTGATGAACAGTGGCACCCTGATCCCTGACATGAAACCCTTCATCCAGTGCATTTAGAGGTGAGCGTAAAGTCTGAATAGTAAGTGCTAGAATAGGAGTGACAGGTCTTTTAATTAAAAAAAGAAAAAGGAAAGAACACTATAAGAATAAAATACCTGGCTTTAAAGTTTGAGACAATATAGAAATAACACTATTTTACAGCTGGAATATTGATTTTGCTCTTTCACAGATTTGCTGTGCCCATTGCTATAGCTCTTGACAGACATGTTGATTCTCTGTTTAATAGGCATTTGCAGTTAACAGTTAACAACTCGAATACGTTGTCTGAATCTGCTTTGAATTTTTGTTGTTATTCTTGGTGTATACATAGCTACTTGTTCATTTTTCTATAGGACTTCTTGGGAGGAAAATTTTTGATGCTTAGGATAAAAATAAAGATGAAGATGAATTATTTTAAAAATTCAGAGATGAGTTTTCTTTGTTTCTTCCAAGTACCAAGGGAACCATGTCCAGGACCATTTTTCAGCTAAATTTATAGTGTAAGGTCTCTTGGTCCACATAAGTGATATGAATTTGAGCCATAAATCTGTTCCAACACTGGTTTATGATTACAGCTTCTCAGAGACAGTTTATCACATTTGTTCTCCTTAATGTCAAGACATGTTTCCTTGTAGTCCCTGTGGGTNTGGGGAGGTAGAAGGAACAGCTACTTGGGATTCATTTCCACTGTGTGTAGCCACTCAAGATCCCAGATTATTAGCTGAGAAGTATTTATTGTGACTTAATTTGAGTTAACTCTGTGCTTTGCTACTAATCCCTGTGGTTTCAGGAGGCTGTGCAAATGAATCCCAATGTATTGGTTCAGAAGAAAGTTTCTGTGGAAAGAGCAGCACCAATCTTCTGCTCTGTTTATGCTCTTTTCCAACTTGATTTCTGATTGACAACATTTTACTATTTTGTCATAGCATCAATGTTTTCAATGTCACAGTTAGATATTTATTTAATTCAGCATTCTTAGTTTTCAGAAGGATTATCAGTCTCGCCAATTTCCTAGCCACCACAGCCAAAACAGCAATCCCCTCAATAGTGTCTACTCTAACAGAACATCACTTAATACTATGTAGACTTCAAGTTTATTATTTTATTATTAATAATTTGGGGGTTGCATGGTATTTTATGTGTCTATGCCACCATTCCAGTTAAACTATAAACTGCCCAGCTGTGACCTGGTTGGCAGCACAGAAGTGGGATTTGTATTGTTTGTTTCCAGAATATATTGCTGATTTAGTGAATGGGGTGCAATTTCTTATTTCATGGGCTATTTGGGTTTTATCTATCAGTATAGCCCCAACCCAAAAGTAATAAAACACACCCGTTGAGTTATTTCCTCACCCATGTATTAGTTTTCTGTTGCTGTGACAAAACACCATGACCAAGGCAATTTATAAAAGAGAGTGCTTAATTTGGTTTATGTTTCCAGAGAGTTAGAGTTCCTGATGGCAGAACAAAGGAATGGCAGCAGGAGCAGCTGAGAGCTCACCTCTTGATCCACAAGCAGGAGGCAGAGAACATATTGGGAATGGTACCAGTCTTCTGAAACCTCAAAGCCTGCTCCCGGTGACACACCTCCTCCTACAAGGACACACCTCCAATCCTTCCAAAACAGTTTCACCAACTGGGGACCAAGTGTTTGAATATATGAGCCTATGGCAGCCATTCTTATTCAAGCTACCACAGCCAGTACTGATCTATCTACTTGCAGATGCCATTTGTTACCAGGGTCTTGCACTCAAGAGGCAAAGATTAGGAAACATAAGCAGACTATCTGGGAGTATGTATGAAGTGGTAATGACAGAGATGGCTAGCTGTCTCTTAATAGCTATTTTTAAGTATCTTGCAATATGAATTTTAGCCTACTAAATGACTCCCTAAAATAATTTTTTAAAGAATACTGGTTGGTTTCTTTTGTAGTAAAGTGTGACTTTTCTTTGCTTCTCTAGGGATGTAAGTGGAAGTGCCCTGTGACATTTCATGATCCATCAAGAGGCATGCAGTCATTGATCCTTCTCAACCCTTCCTTCTGGCTTGCTGCACATGTGTATGAGATGGTTGCCATGCTACCTTAGAGCTTAAGTGAAGACCTAACCCACGAACACTAGGATAGAAAGCCAGTCAAGACCTAGGTCTCTAAGAATGCTTATGCATAGCCTCTCTTGGATTGTTTACCTCTCAAATTTTGCCTAAAACCAAGTAAGCTACAAGTGTATTTAAAGCACTGTTATCTCAGATTTCTATTATTCATGTGTGGTCATTATCCTTACTAGATTAGCTAATCTAGTAAGCAAACAATGAATTCCAGATAATTGACAGACTGAAAGTTGTGTGTGAAATATCTAGAATCAATTAGATATGATTTAATGCATCTCATTCAAGATTTTGTCAGTTCTTAAAGAAGTGTGATTGGATCAAAAAGAAGATAAATTAACCGAATAACATGTTTTATATAATTAAATAAAATACACAGTCAATTTTAGAGTTCTAAAAGAATGTTTTGTACCTTATTCTGTGATTTCTTATTCTTTAATGTCTCTGGCTAAATTCTTTCCTGTGTTATTATTGATATTTTTGTGGAATAGGTAAAGTTCCAAAGCAGGTGTTGTTAATCTTGGTTGTTCTTGTTAGCTGCAGTTAGCAGTTCTGGAACCATAGGGCATTTGTACAAACACAATGTGACTTTGTGTTTGTGATTTATGCCATGTATATATACTTGAATTCTGAAAATAAAACAAATTAAAAAAATCCAAGTCCATGATGTGGACTTTTTATTTAATAATTTTATAATTTCATATTTCATACCATGATCAATTCACTCCTCAGTACTCTCTCATCCCTTTTCCACTCCTGCTGAGGACCTTCTTCTCAAGTGGTACCCCTCCTATCCTCTCTCTCTCTCTGTGTGTGTGTGTGTGTGTGTGTGTGTGTGTGTGTGTGTATGTATGTTGTATAGGCAGTCCCATCTGCTGTGTACATAATTTCATTCAGAAAAAAAATTCACTTAATTTCTGCATCCTTTGGCTCCCATGGTCTTCCCACTCTCTCTTTCATGGTGATCCCTGGGACATGGAGGGGTGACATATATACTCCATTTAGGGCCAAACATTCACTGATCACTTCTTCTCAGCACTTTGACTAATTATGGGTTTCTGTTTTGATCTTCACCAATTGCCAAAAGAGACTTCTCTGGCCAAAGCTGAGAGCTGCATTAGTCTATGTTTATAAGCTTAAATATTTAGAAATCAGTTTAACTACATGTTCATACCAAATTATCAGATTCCCCCACAGTACCTGTGATCTCCCTAGCCATAGGCCTTTCTTTATCCAGGTCTACAGTACCAGGCATGTATCCCCTCTTATGGAGCAGCCCTTAGATTGAAAATGGAGTAGTTGGTTACCCCCGGAACATTAATGCCACCATTGTACCATTGAGCATCTCCTGACAGGCAGTTCAGTATTGCTGCATACGGGTCCGTAGCTGAGTGTGGTCCTTGATGACTCTTCTCTACCACAGGCCACGTATTACCTTCAGATGTTGTGAATGGTAATCAGCAGAGAGGTTGCTTCTTGCCTATTCAAGTTTCATTTCTCTGTGTCCTGCACAAAGTGTGTAATGTCATCAGCAATAAGGCCTATTTTCGAGTTTTGGTGGGCATCCAAGAACAGTAACAATAGCCCGTATTGCTTTTTGGAGTCTCTGGGGGTTATAAGGCCAGAACTTATAAGGGGGTATCCCTTACCTGGCACTGGGATTTTAGTTTGAAAACCTTGTGCCTTCCGTGATCAGTGTTATCCACTCACATGCAGAGTAAATCTGCTTGTTTGTTTGTTTATTCATTTTTAGTTAGCTTATAAAGTAGTAGGTTCATATGTGACTATTCACTCACTGCCATCTTTTCCACATCTCCCTGCCCCCAACCCCTTGTAAACATTTCCACCCACAGTGTAGCCCGCCACTTTCCTATCAATGTGTTTTATTATGCCTTCTCAAGTTCCCTTCTCCCACCCCAACCCCCTTTATGGCTCCTTTCTTGCTTCCTTGCCTCTGTAGACACTCCCTCCAACTCAAATACAGAGATCTAAATGTTCAAATTGAAGATCTGCATACGAGTCAGAACATACAGTATTTGTTCTACTGAGCATGGGCTACCTCATTCAGTATTATATATTTTAGTCCTAGTTCCCTGAAAATTTCATAATTTTATTTTCCTTTAGTACTGTATAGAATTCCATTATTTAAATATACCACATTTTCCTTATCCATTCACCAGCTGAGGGACATCTAGGTTAATTCCACTTTTCAGCTATTGTGAACAGAGCAGAAGAGAACATAGATGTACAGGTATCTCTGTTGTAGGTTGTAGAGTCCTATGGATGTGTGACAAGGAGTAGAATGTTTGGGTCATATGGTAGTTCTATTTTTAGTTTCTTGAGAAACATCTACGCTGATTTTCATGGTGGCTATACCTGCTAACATTCTCATATAAGAGCATAAGAGCTTCCCTTTCCCCACATCCTTGCCAATATTTGTCATTTGTTTTGTGATAATGTCCATTCTTACTAGAATGGAATGGAATCCCAAAGTAGTCTTGATTTGCCTTTCCTTGATGATAAGGATGTTGACCACTTTAAAAAATATTTATCAGCCAATTTTAGTTTTATTTTTGAGCACTCTTAATTCTATAGTCCAATTATTGATTGGGCTATTTGTTTTCTTGCTGTTTAAGTTTATGTGTTCTATGAATGTTTAGATATCAAACGTCTATCAGCAGTAGAGCCAACAAATGTTTTCTTTCTTTCTAAGGACTATCTCCTCACTTGATTTTTTTCCTTTAATGCATACCAGCTTTTTTTTTTTTTTTTAACATCACCAGGGCACATTTATGAACTGCTGACATGATTTCCTGAGTGATCAGGGTCATGTTCAGAAAATCTTTAGCTATGCCTAGATCTTGTAGTGTACTCTATACTGTTTCCTCAAGCAGCTTTAGAGGTACAGAACTTACATTGAGATTCTTGAGTCATTTGGAGTTCATTTGTTTTCTGCAGAGTTAGAAATAAGAATGTAGCTCATTGTTCTTCATGTGGACATCCAGTTTGCCTAGCACCACTTGTTCAAGATGCTGTCTTTTCTTCAGTTGATTTGCTATCTATGTAAAAAATGAGGTGGCTATAACTGCATGAACTGGGTCTTTTGTTCCATAGGTCTACATATTTCTTTTCTCATCAATACTATGTTGTTTTTATTAGTAAGACTCTGTATTACTATAAGGTAGAAACAGTTATATTTGTAAATATAGCATTGTTCTTTTAGGTCAGAATTGCTTTGGCTATCTGGAGTCTCTGTGCTTCCATTTGTATTTTAAGATTTTGTCTTCTCTCTGAAGAATGACACAGAGATTTTGATCAGGACTGCATCAAACCTGTGGGTTGCTTTAGGCACAATGTTCACTTTCACATTCATAGTTTTCCCAGTTCATAAGGATGGGATATCTTTCCATTTTCTAGTTTCTCCAATTTTTTTCTTAATGTTGACTTTTTTAATATAGTTGAAGTACTGATCAAAGACATTTCTGTACAGTTGATCAACTTTATGATAGTAAGAAAAGAAATATAAAGGTTTGATTGAATCTTCCAGGAACAAATAATTACTGCGTAATCTAATTATCCAGTGCTTAGAACTTTCAAACTATTCTGTAACCTTTCAACCTATTCTGTAAAATGCTAAAACTCTGCCATCTTGTCATCATACAGATTTTTAAAAAGAGAGGAAAGAACAAGAAAATTTCACCCAAAGATGATAACTTACATCAGCTTTATCAGACACACACACACACACACACACACACACACACACACACACACACACACACCATAGCATGGCACATGATTGTTATCTCAGCACTTGGTAGGCTGAGGTAGAAAGATCATGAGTTTGTTATTAAACAATGACAAATAAATAAATACTACTAAATCATTCTAAAGTACAATAGTGTAATTCAGCAGTGACTGAATCACTAGATAGCATGAGCAAGCCAGTTTTCCTATAGGTTTCTAAGCACTATTAGCAGAAAAGCTGCAGCAAGACTCACTTTACTAGTACTGTTTAAAGGCTACGGGAAAATAACTCAATACACTAAAAAAAAAATTCTAATTCATGAAATCTAGAAAGATAAAAGTAAGGAGAAGAATCTCATAATTAACATATAGTTTGAAAAGCCTCAAGCATGGATCATATTTAATGGTAAAATATTTTGTGTTCACATTATGGCCATAAGCATGAAACAGAATCATTCACTACAACTAGTAGTACTCTGCAATGTCTGAGACACCTTGAACAAGTTAAAAACAAAAAAAAAATTCAAATACCAAATTTTATAATGTATGCATTTCATTATGTCATCCCAATTATGTACTCATACTACATATATGAGTTACACAAATATTTTGTAAGATGTTATATGTTAATCATTACGGGTAATCTTCATTGTTAAGTTGTCTGGAGTTAGAGTTACCCGTGAGGTACACTCTAATGTGACTGTGGGCTGGGGTCCTGCACTTAGTGAAATGAGACAGAGGAGAAATCCTTCAGACTGCTGGAACTCTACTTGACTGATTCTCACTCTGCTGAGATGTGAGCATGAAGCCGCANGCTCCTACTGCCACAGACTCAGGCCACTTCTGCCATCATGCCTTTTCTGCTATGATGGACCGTTCCCTGGACCACTAGGAAAAATAAACCTTTCCTCTCTTGTCTTGTCAGTTATTTGGTCATAGCAACAGGCTATTAACTAATATATTAAAGTTATTGTAAATTTAAATACTGTTACATGTTAACATTATAATTTATACTGATATTACATCCATATACCAGTAATATATATGCACACACACACACACACACACACATATAAAACACTGATGCAAAGAGAAATGAATAGAGCAACGCTACTCCAATGTTGCTAAAATAGATTAACATGAATATAAGATTGTAATATATGATAAAGATGTTTCAATTTATTTGAAGAATTTTTCCTAAACAAGAAAGAAAACCTATCATCTAAAAGGGAAAAGGAAAATACAAGAAATTCAACTTTCAAAAGTCAATTAAATAAATAAAGATGTTCAGGATGATAAAGGACAAATTTAATAGATAGGAGTGGCTGGAATAAATATATGTACATATGACAAAAATTACCTTTAGCATTTAAAAGCCATCTATAAGTCAATAAGAAACTCATAAGAATATGAAACTCAAATAAATGGGTTTGAACTGACATAAACTGTATGATAAAGATAGAGGAAGTGAAATCAATTAATATCTTCCCACAATTTAAGTGGTGGAATTGATGCTACACAGGCTTGATGGATTTGTGAAGACGTGATAACTACATTGCTCATGGAAATTCAAGTCAATTAAAGCTCTTTGAAAGTATTCCTTAATTATTTAAAATGAGCCAAATTCTTACACACACACACACACACACACACACACACACACACACACACACACAAACACACACAGAGTACACTTCTATGCATGTAAATATAGACTCAAGTACTGGGATATTTATTACCGAAGAATTTCAATCAAGACCTCACAAACTAGTCTATGTATAAACCAATAGTAAAATTGTTAATTTACAGCCTAGTTAAATAGTTCACTGGCAGCCATAGTTAAAAAGAATTAAGAAGTACTTGGAAGACATTTAATAAAGTGGAAAAAACTATATTTCAGAAAAATGTGTGGTGTGATTTTCAGTTTGCAATTTTCAAATATGAAGATCATTTGTTTACCTATATACCTATTTTTATGAATGAACACATACACTAAAGCAATCAAAATTTGCATTGGTTTCCTTTTAAGGGAGGCTCTCTGAAGGAGAAAAAAGAGGGCCCCTGGGAAGGTGAAAGGTGTCATTTATAACATACTTCCACATTATTGTCAGTTTAGGGTTATTTCTATGCAAAATATTCTCTCTACTCATGAGGGGTTTACACAATACTCAGTCCAATTATTTCAGAGAAGCCTGATTGAACATTAATGATCAAGTATATGATATGTGTAAAATAATTTTCCAGGAAGGAAACAACAGAGAGTATTAGCTATTTCTTAAAATAAACATGTTTGTATTCAACATAGACAGTGATTTCTTCACTCACAGCATGTTCTATTATCTATTTAGCTGTAGATATAATTCTCTGAGATAGTGAAGGCTTGATGTAAGATGTTAGGGCTTTTTGGTTTATGGCAGTTTAGATAAGCCTAAACAGCTTCCAAGAGAAGAAAAAAATCCCCAGAATGCTTCACATTCTGCCAGCTCTAAAAGTCCTCCAAAAGGAAGAAATGCACCTCAGAAATCAGGTACTAGGCACCCACTGAGTTAAGGATCAGATGCTGCAGGAACCCTGCTCACAGAGTCCTGCTTCTTGGGTCATTGGAATTCCTACCATGTGTGGCTAGTTAGTGGGAGCAGATGTTAGGTCACATGAACTGGAATGAGTGCTTTGGCTTTTGTTGTTGTTGTTGTTGTTGTTACTATTAATTAATGTTGCAGAAAGTTAAGGCTTCCACAGATGAGGATGCAAATTTGAACTGGAAAAGATAATGCCCAATGAAGTTGTTGGGACCTCTCAATTTGCTTTGCAAGAAAGAAGTTTTAAACAGGTGCTGTGATATTCCCTGAAGGAACTGGTTCTAGGTTATTTGATATTAGAGGAAGGCATATCCTTACCCTTTGATGGTTGAAGAAGCATAACGAGTTAATGAGAAGAGCGCACTTACCCCATTTTCTTTAGTTATTGCCAATGGATACAACTTCATTGTGATTTCATTTAGGAAAGCTGAACAGACTAGCCTTTGTGTGATCTAATTAAGGCTGCCAGGGTGCTGGACACCTAACAACGCCTTTGGAGACAGATTTGTGAGTTGGGTAAAGATTGGACTGTAGCTCTCGGCAGGGCCCCAGTTACCGGCCAGCAGGGAAAATTGCTGTGGGCAGGCTCACCCTCCAAAGGACTCCATTGGGCCCTGCAATCTACAAAACCCGTGCCTCCTCCCTTACCCATCACCCTGAGCGACCACAGAGGCTTCCTGAGACTGGAAATCAGCTCTCATTGGACCAAGAGGTGAGTGACTCTTCCCGACCTAGAGAGTCCTGCCTCTAAGGACCCAGGTCCTGGGACATAACCAGTCCCAGGAAACCCCAACCCTCTCGGCAAGGCTCCAGTTTCCTGAGGGCAGGCGCCCCATCCCCTATCCATCACCCTGCGTGACCCCAGAGGCTTCCTGAGACTCAAAATCAGCTCTCATTGGACCAAGAGTGGTTTCCTCAGACTAGAAATCTACCAGCTCGCATTGGATCAACAGTGGTTTCCTGAGACCTGAAATCTGCTGACACCCATTGGTCAAGAGTGGCATCCTGAAACACAGAATCTGCCAGCTCTCAATAGACCAAGAGCCCTGATAACACCAAGAGTGGCTCCCTGAGTCACAGAACCAGCCAGCTTGGATTGAACCAAGAACAGCTCCTGGAGATATAGTATCTGCCAGCTCCAATTAGACCAATAGCTAAGTTTGAACCCTGAGTGTCCCCTGGAGACACAGGCACAGGAAGCATATACTGAACCAGTAGCAGCTCACTCAGACACAGGCACCCATCCTTCTGCTGCATGTAAGAAACACACCTTAACTCCAAAGACAGACACTACCTCAGAGTAAAAGGCTGGGAAAAGACTTTCCAATCAAATGGAATTAAGAAACAAGCTAGAGTAGCTATCCTAATATCTAATAAAGTAGACTTCAAACTAATATCAATCAAAAGAGATCCAGAAGAACATTACATATTTATCGCAGGGAAAATCCACCAAGATGAAGTCTCAATTCTGAATATTTATGCCCCAAATACAAGGGCATTCACATTTGTAAAAGAAACATTGCTAAGGCTTAAATCTCACATCAAACCCCACACACTAGTAGTGGGAGATTTCAAGACCCCACTCTCACTACTGGATAGATCTGGCAGATTGAATCTTAACAGAGAAATAAGGGACCTAACTGAAGTCATGACTCAAATGGACTTAATAGATATCTACAAAACATTCCACCCTAACAAAAAAGAATATACCTTCTTCTCAGCACCCCATGGAACTTTCTCTAAAATTGATCACATGTTCAGTCACAAAGCAAATCTCAATAGGTACAAAAAAATTGGAATAACTGCCTGTATTTTATCAGACCACCACAGCTTAAAGTTAGATTTTAATAACAACAAAAATTAGAGAAAGCCTACAATCTCATGGAAACTGACTAATGCCCAAATGAATCACCAATGGGTCAAGGAAGAAATAAAGAAAGAAATCAAAGATTTC
>LZPO01108368.1:19601-30968 GCA_001675575.1 Neotoma lepida | reverse complement strand
TGGTATACTAATAGAAGGCAGAGGAGAAGGCAGAGTCTAGAACCATTCTTACATATTTAGTTTGGTATACTAATAGAAGGCAGAGGAGAAGGCAGGATCTAGAACCATTCTTATGGATTTAGTTGGTATACATTGGTATACTAAGGTCATTGTTGAAATAAGCTATCATTCTGAGGCTGGATATGGAGATGTCATGATTAGTCCTATTTCAAGATTTCCCTCTAAGCTCATGTACACCCCACCTCCTCAGTGATCAGGGCAGTGAAAGAAAATGTTTCCAAGCTACATTTTCCAAGCATGTGCTGCCCAACATAGACTGGGCTCTGATATGTTGTGAAGGGCAGCAAAAGGGGAACTGTTACTAGAAGGTTCAATATTTAGATCAAGGTGGAGATGGCAGTCTGGTGGAGTGAGATGTGCTTAGCACTGGAGAGCTGGAAGCTAATGTCCTGGGATGGGTGTTCCTTATTAGCAGCAGGATTTGAGGCCAGACAGGTAGTTATTTGGTGTCTCAGTTCCCTATTTGTGACAGATAGATAAGATCATCTTCCCATTATTCCACAGGGGCTTCAGGTTTGAACCAGATGACTGATATGGGGTAGGTTCTGTACACTCAATTTCTAGCTGAAATAAAACATGAGATTTCCTTTGGAATCTGTAAGTGTAGGGTAAATTTTTTTTGGTGGACTTCTTTATGGACATAAAGAAGACAAACATTTTTGTGGATTTTATTGCTACCTTTGATAAGAGTACATTTAATTCAATTTTTCATATAACTGGTTTCTAGAAAACTGTAAATATAACTTCTAATGTATTAAAATAAGATAAAGATAAAGGTAGCTATTAGGGCCAGAAAGATTTTTTTTTTACAATCAATATTTTAATTAGCCCTTTCCTTTATTAAAATACAAGAAGAGGAAAAAATTCCATATCCACTATTCATATAATTTTCAACTCCACTATGATTACATCAGAAACATCACAGCCAAATCCACATAGAACCAAATGCAGAACATTTCATATTCTTTCAAACAAGTTCACATAATTAAGAGAGCGTTTGTCAAATGCAGTAGAACTGTCTCATTTACTCTGCTCTATTTACATATGTCTTTCATGCAGAGCTATTTGGCAGTAAATCTGTTCTTTAAATAAGTGTACCAAAATACTGCTTTAGAGTCTAAAGTTCTGCTGAAAGGAAAAAATCCACACCAATTTTGCCTCTGAAAAGATATTATCGCTGCTCTTTTAGTTGGTCTACAGACAAAATATTGGAGAAAATGGAATTTCACTAAAAACAAGTTATGAATTCTCTTCCAGAAAATTGTGTCCTACAGCTTTTTATAAAACAATAAAAATTAACGAATTAGAAAACAAAAGCCCTACCTATTTGCTTCAAAGAATTCTGGACTAAAGAAGGGAATAATTATTTACCTAGTGGTCATTTTTAGGTAATTCCTTTCTGGCAGGAATCCAAATAAAAGACTTTGAAAGAACCGTGTTTGTCCTAGGAAGCCCTACCCATAGGAAACTCAGAACAAGCTGGTCCCTCTCTGATTGGCAAGCATTATCAGCTAGTTCCCTTTGGCACCTTTGTTTGGGTGGATTTCATTTTTTTTGTTGTTGTTGTTGTTTGTTTGTTTTTTTCGAGACAAGGTTTTTCTGTGTAGCTTTGGCACCTTTCCTGGAATTCACTTGGTAGCCCAGGCTGGCCTCGAACTCACAGAGATCCGCCTGCCTCTGCCTCCCGAGTGCTGGGATTAAAGGTATGCACCACCACCAGCGGGTGGATTTCATTGAGGACTTGAAATTGGGGGTGATGGTTAATATCTGGTAGAGATTCCATTCCAATGCTGTTGGTGAAGACAGTGAAATGTTTTAAGAGTTAATGGTTTTCAGAATAACAACTTTCTAGCTTATGCATGAGTATCAAGAACATTCCTGGTGATTCCAGGGAATTAGTCGAATGGTCCACAGCCTATGTGTNCAGCCAGGCTGCTGGGGTTTAATTCCTGGCTGTGCCACCTCACCATATGACTTTCAACACATCTCTTTTCTCTCTGCCTCTGTTTTCTAAACTATGAAATGAGGGAAAGTTATTTAGCTGTCATAGTTATTGAGAAGATTATATGAGTAAATATATAAAATGCTGAAAAGAGTGACTGGCACGTAAGAGCTCAGTACTTATGAGCTGGTGTGACTATAATTGATATAATTAATTAACCTAGAGAGAAATGTTATTACAACAAAGCTGGTTGGTAAAGAGAAATAAAGACTTGGGGAATGAATGCACCATTGATTGAGGTCTACCAAATGAAATGGATATCTTAGTCCTTCTTGCTTGGGACCAATCTTAGAAAATTGGATGGGAGAGAAGAAGGAGGGGAGAAAGGAGGAGGACTGGGTGAGAGGAGGAGAGAGAGGAGGAGAATGAGGAAAAGCTGGAGGGGGAAGAAGAAGGAGAAAGAGAAAAAGGAGTTTAACATGGCAATGACTATGATGGCCTTGTATATTGGTGACATAAACAGAATCTTTAGTACATTTATTACTGGAAATCTTCACTCCAGTGTGAATCTCCCCTCCCCTTCCCAGCCCCCACAAATCTGCAAGCCCCAAATGTCTTACTGAAGAAATGGATGTGCCAAGTCTGAAATTTTAAAATTCATACTCCTTTAATTTTTCACATATACATAAATTCTGGCAAATCTCAATGCTGGTAAAAAGCAGTTTCTGCTTGTTGGAATGTTAGTATCATTCCACAGAATTGAACAGGTTTTAATGTAATCCATTTCTGATAAGGGTAAAGAGTGTCCTCTTTCATCCTGGAGGGGGCTGAGAAAGCATTGAGCGTGCACATAGACAACAGAGCATGTTCTTCCCGCCTGTAACTTGTGGGTTTTTTGGTCTCTTCTTTCCAGGACTCCCAGTGAGACAAAAAAGCTTTGACAAAACGAAGAGGGTTTTAACCAGAGCCTATAAGCCTCACACAACCCACGATGATGGTTAGTCTTGCCTGTGAAATACAGAGAAGCAGTAGTACTCAGCTAGCTGATCAAATATCTCTCAGGGTGTCTGTGAGTCACCACTTTATCTATGTGATTGATATCGAAAGTCTGCTGACTTTAAAGAAGACTACCCTTAATATATACTCTGATTCCAATCACCCAATAGTCCCCCAGAACAAAACCAAGGCTTCCTTAAAGAAGAAATTTTATCTGTGGACTTGAGTGAGCTCCCAACCTGCTGGCCTTCTCTGCAGATTTCAAACTTTGTCCAGTAAAACTCTACAGTCATTTGAGAGAATTCCTTGAAATAAATGTCTGTCTGTCTGTCTGTCTATCCCNCACTGGTTCTGTTTCTCAGGTAGAACCCTGATTGATATATCTACTATTAGTATTCAGATTCTCAAGGGCAAAATGTAAACTTTGCTGAGCTGAGACCATTTTCAAGGAAGCAGCATTAGCATTACTTCTGTACAGAAGACAGTGACTTTGCCACATATAGTAGTTACTTACGCCTTTAGAGTAAGTATTGTATGCACATGGAGGACTCACACATTTCACACACCTGTAGAACCAAGGTCCAGCTCGGGAAACATAAGAATCTCAACAACAGAAACCACCAGAGTGCTCTTTCTCAGCACATTTCCTCTGTTGTCACACAGTCTTCTGGCTTCCAATAGTGTCAGTTAGTATTTGAACATGTGGTGTACAGATAGACACTATTATATTGAGACTGTGTGAGGTCTTGAAGCAAAGCCAGTCTTAGTTGTCAGAGGATCTATTATAATTTGGAGCAAATTATTGTGGTCTTGGTCATTGCAGTTTTTAGTGTATGCTGTGGGTTCCATCCTGTCACAGCTAAAGAATGCCAAGCCTATAGATAAACTGATTCAATAGGCATATTTATGCCCCTAAATTGTTTTAAAATTATTAAAAATAATTAATTTAATAAAGCAGAGCTTATATTTAATTTCCAGTTTTAAGCCACAGGTAGTGTAGTAGAGCTACTAAATATTCAAGCTTTCTTATGTGGACACATAGACCAGTTTCTTCGGAGAATAGAGGTTTTCTGTGACAGGTGCCATAAGAATTTTTCCCTGTTGTTGACATTTGCAAGATCTATTATTGGTAGTTCTTTATCAACTTTGTGAATCTCCTAGAGGCTTCTGCAACTGTTTCCCATATTGCATGCGCAACCAAGCCACAATTCCTCACTGGCAAACTAACCTACAACAATTTCCAATTTGAAGTACATTATATAATTAAATAGGTATCAGATGATTGGTATACCCCAGTACCATTTCATAACATACAGCACAAAGCCTCTAACTTAGGAGAAGGAAGAACTCACAAATTCAGAAGGTTTACTGAAGATGGATTCCTAGGGAATAAGGCCAGGGAAAGACTCTAAAATTCCTATTGTCATTCTCATAAGCACTGGGTTCTCTGGTCAAATATCTCCCAGGAATCTGCTAGAACATCTTATTTCTTAGTCACAACACTCAATCCTATCCCTTTTTTGAAGGGATTGCCCATATTTGAATATGTTATTCTCCAAAACCTTTAGGTTATATAAATAAAATTATGACATCTGATTCATTGATGTGAAGAATCTGGAAAGGGATCAGGAGAAAGGAAAGCTCTGATGAACCAACCTAGGCATCCTACTTTTCAGTTTGGCTGAAAACAGATTACCATGGTCAGTGAGAATTTTCAGCTCAGTGAAACATACACACACACACACACACACACACGCACACGCACACACACACACACACACACACACACACACACACACACACCATAGTTACAGAGATACATGCATTATCTTCTCTAGTAAACTATATATTTCTTAAGGGAAAGGTGTCTGCTGTGGTTTGAATGAGAAATATTCCTCACAGACTCATAGATTTGAACAGTTAGTCCCCAATTGGTGGTGCTGTTTGGGGAGTTAATGGAAGCTTTTTGATTGTTGTTGATGTTATTTTGGTTTGGTTTGGTTTTAGAGACAGGGTTTCTCTGTGTANCCCTGGCTGTCCTCTATAGATTAGGCTGGCCTCAGACTCAGATATCTGCCTGTCTCTGCCTCCAGAATGCTGGAATTAAAGGTATGAGCCATCACTGCCTGGCAGTTGTGGAGCCTTTAAGAGGTGCAGCCTTGTTGGAGGGAGTATGTCACTGAGGATGGATTTTGAGGGTTTATAGCCTGGTCCCACTTCTTATTTTCTCTGTCTCTTGTATGTGGATCAAAATATGGTCAACCAGATTCTAACCCTGCCACCTGCTGCCTTGCCTTCCTCACGAGGATGAACTCTATTTCTCTAGAACTGAAGCCAAAACAATCCCTTCTTCTTTAAGGTGCTTTTGGTCACGGTGTTTTATCACAGCCACAGAAAATTAACTAATACAATATCTGACCAATGAGCCTGGTACTGTCTTCATAGTGTGTAGAGCAGTGTATGGTTTAAACACAGTGATCATTTGTTTTCAGCATTAATTAAAATTTGAGAAAATAATGCATTTTTTGAGAATGGATGTCACTTAACCTCCAAAAGATTTTGCATATTCTAACCATTCCAACCATTGCCTAACCTGATAAAGAAAAATAAGCAGAACAAATGTGAATAAATATTTGTTATATCACACCTGAAAAGTGACACACTAGTCTGTTACTTCACTGTGACAGTCAGAAGATAACAGAAGAAACAAAGAGCACTGAGCAATTTTAATAGAAAATAAAAGAGAACATGGATGAGCTCTGACAAGAATACAAGCAAATTCTGTACATTTTTGTTTTAAGCTCACTTTATTCCAAGCATCAAAGCCCTTGTAAAACTTCTCCATTCTATTTAGATCTGATTTATCTTTCTGTATTCTCTGTTGATCCCTCTTGAAGCTCCTTTTCACTTGTGCCAAACCATATCAGCTGTTTTGGTCAGCTCGATACCATTGCAGCGGGCATATGAGACCATTGCAGCGGGCATATGAGACCATTGCAGTGGGCATATGAGACCATTGCAGCGGGCATATGAGACCATTGCAGCGGGCATATGAGACCATTGCAGTGGGCATATAAGACCGAGTTATAAAGAGAAAACACATTACTTTGGCTCACAGTCTTGGGTTTTCAATCTGTGAGTGGTTGGTGCTGTTGCTTTGAGACCTGTGGATGTGGAGAGCAGCAGAGCACATAGCAAAACGAAACTGCTCCGTGGCTGGGATGTAAAAGGGCAAAGGAGGAAGGGACTTAGAGAACAAGTGTCCAGAGATGTTCCTTTAGACCTGCCTTCTGGCACTTCCATTACTTCCCACCTATACCAAGTCAGGGAATAAGCCTTAACATGTGGGATGTTCCGGATTTAAACCATAAGCATCTACCAAAACTGACCTCCAGGGATCACACAGCCCACACATTGATTTGACATCTCCTTTGGCAGAACTGATAAGTCTCTTGTGTTTCATATCCTGACTCAGCGTCTTCATCCTTGCTACTCTTTTTCATGGAAGTTGCTGACTCTTTCCTCTCAGATCCTCAGTCACTGTTGTATTGGAGTGCCCAGGGCTCATTTCTAATCTCTTATCTTTTCTCTCAACATTGGACTTCTTGGTCATTTCCCCTCTTATTGCCTTAGTTATTTGATGATTGTCAGATTGACACTCCTACATGTACCTTTTCCAACTGCCCACTCAGCATGTCAAACATATAAACATGTCTAAACTAACCACTCTGTTCTCACTTCTCATGCATTCTCATCCATCTACAAACCCCAGTGTCTCTACCTTAAAAATAACTTCATAACATAACCATGTCACACCACATCCCTGGCAACTATAGCCTGTCACTCAGATCATTGTGGTCGCCTAACAGTAGCCTCCTGCTTTGCTCTTGAGCAAGCTGATGGGGTCAATACTCTGTTGAAAGGCCTTCATTGATTTCCCAATATAAAAAGCCAAACATGCATGCCTCATATTGGCCTACTGAGACCAATACTTAAAACTTCGTTTCTTTTTTTTGTTGTTGTTGTTGATATTTTTTATTCTTTTGAAACTTCATTTCTTACTGTTCTTTATTCTTCCTCTGGCCATGCTTGTCTGCTCTCTGGGTGCTCAGGGACTCTCACTCACGATGCCCTCCATGTGGATGGGGTGTGTTTTCCACAGGTGCTATTTAGTAGCTTCCATCCAATACATAGCTCAAGAGCCTGTACATAATATCTGAAGTTATAATCATCTTCACATACCTTACCTCAATTCCCTGCTGAGTTTTTCTGCAAAGTATTATGAACATCTAACATATTGCATATTTTGGTAATTCAGAATTAAAAACTGCAGCTTAAACCTACAATCCCAGAAATTCAGAGGCTTAGGCAGGCAAATTGCTATGACTTTGAGGCCCTCCTAGGCTGCATAGTAAATTCCAGACACTCCTGGGCTAGAGTAAAATTCTGTCTTAATAACCCTATTCTCCAAAAATAATAAGTAAAATAAGGAATATAAATTCCAAGAAGGCAGAGAGTATCTGTTTNGTTTGTTTTGGTTCTCTGATAAAATAAAAAATAAATAAATTATTCTTCTCCTCCTTTGGCTCTCCCTTCCCTCCTTTGTCTTTCCCCTCCCCCGATGTTTCCTTCTCTTATCTTCTCCTCTCTATCTACATCCATTCCTTGATGGCCACCCTAGTCTCACTGTAAGTATGCTCCTAAACTTCTTTAATTCTTGGACTATAAAATATATGTAGGGCTATCTGCTCCTATTGAGAGAAGGAGTGAGGCCACACACTGTAACACTGTAAATAACTGGTTATTACCATGTGGGACTTACTGCTACTACTCTAACTTCACTCAGGTCCCATCATTTCTTGTTTGGATTGTTTGAACGGTCTCTTAGTTGTCATTTGTAATTTAATGTGCACCTCTGCAGACTTTCTGTTACATATTTACCAATCAAATTACATTTCATCCATTTAAATATTCTTCACTGGTTCCCTATAAAGGAAGAGAATGGTGAAAATGATGATAATAATAGGCTGTGTGATTAAGTAAGTGTATTAAAGCTGGAAAGATCCTTGTTCTTTCCTGTTGGAGTTCCTGGCCACTCCCCCCAGCTAAGTGACTACACATGCGTAGTTCAGTAGCCAAGCAAGGGGCCTACATCCTACATAATTGTGTGCTGCTGTGTGATCACATAATTTGCACACAGTGTGATTATGCAATCTATGTGCATGCATGGTGTAGCTCCTTAAAAAGTGGGCCAGGCTCCTCCCCTTCCTCTTTCCCTTCTCCTCTTTCTCAGATCTGGTCACATTCTTTCCTGTCTCCCTCTCTCCTCCTAATAAAACTCTGATAATGGGTTCTGTCGTATCTCATGGCTTCTCTCTCATGCATGGGGTAAACAGTGCCGCACCATTGCATCACAGATGCCATATTACCAACATTCCCTTAAAGTCAGCTTCCATGTCCTGTATGATATAGTCTGAAGATCACCTGTACCACACACATAGAAAATGTTCAATTGCTTGAATAATCCTTGGCAGTTGAATGAAAAGGTCTGCCTTACCATTAGAACTTTTGAAAGCTTTCTTTTTTTTTTTAATGTTTAAGAAAGTAGAAATAAAATTGAAATTTATGCTGAGGACCATGATGCACCCCCTGCAACTCTCTGATCCTCACTGGGCTCTAGTTTTAATTTGTTTGGCACCTTTACTGATAATACCTTGCGGGAGACCCTTTTTAGATGGACCCATTTCCTGGTGATGGTCCATCGCATATGAGTCTTGCAGACCATGCATCTGTTTTCTTGCAAGAAACCCAAAAGGAGAAATGCTTCCTGAATCTTTCTACACTGTAATGACATTCTTCACTGGCTTAAACTTCTGTACTAATTGATTTTCTAAACAAGACCTCAGCCAACCTTCAGAATGGCTATTTATGGAACAACGAAGACTGGCTAGCTAGAGAATAACCATGGCTTTTAACAGGAGTCCCTTTGCTCCCCACATACTCTCAATCACCCTTTGAAGCAGTTTCAAAAGAAACAGAGAAATTACACCCCTACTTTTTAGACCAGGATAGCACAAAACTGTTACTAAAAATTGGCAACAGCAAGGAGAGTTCCTAATAGGCTGGCCACTGTGACTCGGGATGTTGTTCTCAGTGACATGGTAATGCCTGTTTTGCATTGGAATAGTTTCCCTTCCCCAGTGACATTCCAGAAGCTCTGCTGTCTGTTTTCATTAAAGATCCCTAGTCTTCTCCTCAAAGGCCCAGGGCTATCCAGCTCCTTGCAATTTATGACCAATCCTGAAGCATTTTGCTTGCAAATTTGTGCCATTTGTTGAATATGTAAGAATCTCTAACAGGGCCAAAATTAAAATGTTATTTAGTAAATGAATGTGTGAATGGCTAGGGAAATCTTACAAGAGGAAATGACTAGTGTCTTGCTTGAAATCTCAGAGTTTCAGAGTTGGAAAGAAAACTAATGATCATTTCTTCTAACTTTCTCGAAGGTAAGGGAACTGAGGCACAGGGAGGGGTGGGTTACTTACAGCATCATCTGCTGTTCTAGTCTATTTTCTGTTGTTGAAGCAAGATGGATACGGGGTAATTTATAAAGTGTGGACATTTATTTGGTTCACAGTTTTGGAGGCTGGAAAACCCAATGTTTCTGATATCTGCTGATCTTCTATGGAGGATCTCATGCTGTGTCCTTACATGGCTGTACTGGTTAGTTTTTGTCAATGCTACACAAACTAGAGTCACCTGGGAAGAGACAACCTTAGTTAAGGAATTGCCTCCCTCAGATTGAACTATGGGAGTGTCCTTGGGGCATTTTCTTTTTCTTTTTTTAAAAAATTTTTATTATTAAGAAACTTTCTATTCATTTTACATACCAACCACAGATATCCCTTCCTTCCTTCCTCCCACTCCTGAGCCTTTACCCACAACCCACCCCCCATTCCCACCTCCTCCAAGGCAAGGTCTCCCATAGGAAGTCAGCAGAGCCTGGTACATTCAGTTGAGGCAGGTTCAAGGCACTCCCCCCTGCACCAAGGCTGCACAAGGTGTCCCACCATAGTCACTGGGCTATAAAAAGCCCACTCATGAACCAGGAATGGATTCGATTTCATTGACTGGTGGCCCCCTAAACAGTTCAAGATATACAACTGTCTCACCTATCCAGAGGGCCTAGTCCAGTCCAATTGGGGCTCTCCAGCTATTGGGTTTCTACTAGTTTGGCTGGCCTTCTCTGTATGTTTTCCCATCATGATCTTGATATCTCTTGCTCATAGAATCCCTCCTCTCTCTCATTGATTGGACTCTTGGAGCTAGGCCTGGTACCTGGCCATGGATCTCTGCATCTGCTTCTATCAGTTACTGGATGAAGGCTCTATGATGACAGTTAGGGTATTCACTAATCTGATTACTGGAGTAGGCTAATTCAGGCACCCACTTTACTATTGCTAGTAGTCTACAGTGGGATCATTCTTGTGGATTCCTGGGAACTTTCCTGGCACCCTGTTTCTCCCTATTCCCATGACGTCTTCATTTATCATGTTATCTCTTTCCTTGCTCTCCCACTCTGTCCCTGTTCCAGCTTGAACCTCCCATTCCCTTATGTTTTCATACCCCATCCCTTGCCCTCCATTACTCCCCCTCATCCCCAGTGTGCTCATGTAGATTTCATCTATTTCTCCTATGCATCCCTCTTAGGGTTCTTCTTGTTAGCTAGCTTCTCTGGAGCTGTGGGTTGTACTCTGGTTATCCTTTGCTTTACATCTAGTATCCACTTATGAGTGAGTACATACCATGTTTATCCTTCTGAGTGTGGGTTACCTCACTCAGGATGATATTTTGTAGTTCTATCCATTTGCCTGAAAATTTCATGGTCTCATGGTTTTTTCCTGCTGAGTGAGGATGTGTATATGTGCCACATTCTCTATATCCATTCTTTGGTTGAGGGACATCTAGGTTGTTTCCAGGTTCTGGTTATTATGAATAATGCTGCTGTGAACATAGTTGTGCATGTGTCCCTGTGGTATGATTGAGCATTCCTTGGGTATATGCCCAAGAGTGGTATCATTGAGTCTTGAGGTAGATTGATTCCCAATTTTCTGAGAAACCGCCATACTGATTTCCAAAGTGGTTGTACAAGTTTGCACCCCTACCAGCAGTGGAGGAGTGTTCCCCTTGCTTCACATCCTCTCCAACATAAGCTGTCTTCAGTGTTTTTGATCTTAGCCATTCTGACAGGTGTAAGATGGTATCTCAGAGTTGTTTTGATTTGCATTTCCCTGATGACTAAGGATGTGGATCCTTAAATGTCCTTCAGTCATCTGAGATTCTTCTGTTGAGAATTCTCTGTTTAGCTC
>LZPO01108368.1:0-19108 GCA_001675575.1 Neotoma lepida | reverse complement strand
GTCTTCAATTCAATTCCATTGGTCCACACGTCAGTTTTTATGCCAACACCAAGCTGTTTTTATTACTATAGCTCTTATAGTAGAACTTGAGGTCAGGGATCGTGATGCTTCCAGAGGCTGCTTCATTATACAGGATTCTTTTAGCTATCCTGGGTTTTTTGTTTTTCCATAGGAAATTGAGTATTGTTCTTTCCAAGTCTGAAGAATTGTGTTGGGANTTTGATGGGGATTGCATTGAATNTGTAGATTGCTTTTGGTAAAATTGCCATTTTTACTATGTCAATCTTACCTATATATGAGCATGCGAGATCTTTCCATTTTCTGATATCTTCTCCAAATTCTTTCTTCAGAGACTAAAAGCTCTTATCATACAGGTCTTTCATTTGCTTAGTTAGAGTTACCCCAAGGTATTTTATACTATTTGTGGCTATTGTAAATGGTGATGTTTCTCTGAATTCTTTCTCAGCCCATTTATCTTTTGTATATAGGAGGGATACTGATTTTTTTGAGTTAATCTTGTATCCTACCACATTACTGAAGGTGTTTATCAGTTGTAGGAGTTCTTTGATAGAGTTTTTGGGGTCACTTATGTATACTATCATATTATCTGCAAATAGTGAAAATTTGACTTCTTCCTTTCCAATTTTAATCCCTTTGATCTCCTTTTGTTTTGTGGTCTTATTGCTCTAACTAGAACTTCAAGTATTGTATTGAATAAATATGGGGAGAATGGACAGCCTTGCCTTGTTCCTGATTCTAGTGGAAGCACTTTGAGTTTCTCTCCATTTAATTTGATCTTGGCTGTTGGCTTGCCATGTAATGCCTTTATTATGTTTAACTATGTTCCTTGTGTTCCTGATCTCTCTAGGACCTTTATCATGAAGGAGCGTTAGATTTTGTCAAAGGCTTTTTCAGCATCTAATGAGATGACCACGTGGTCTTTTTCTTTCAGTTTGTTTATATGGTGTATTACATTGACAGATTTTTATATGTTGAATCATCCTTGCATCTCTGGGATGAAGCCTACTTGATCATGGTGGATAATTTTTTTTATGTTTTCTTGAATTTGGTTTGCCAATATTTTATTGAGTATTTTTGCATCAATGTTCATGAAGGAGACTGGTCTGTAATTCTCTTTCTTTGTTGTATCTTTGTGTGGTTTGGGTATCAGGGTGACTGTAGCCTCATAAAAAGAGTTTGGTAATGTTCCCTCTGTTTCTATTGTGTGGAACGATTTGGAAAGTATTGGAATTAGCTCTTATTTGAAGATCTGGTAGAATTCTGTGATGAAACCACCTGGTCCTGGGCTTTTTTTGGTTGGGAGACTTTTAATGACTGTTTCTATTTCCTTAGGGGTTATTGGTCTATTTAAATAGTTTATCTGGTCTTGATTTAAGTTTGGTATGTAGTACCTATCTAGAAAATTGTCCATTTCTTTCAGATTTTCCAATTTTGTGGAGTACAGGTTTTTGAAGTATTCTCTGGATTTCCTCATTGTCTGTTGTTATGTTTCCCTTTTCATTTCTGATTTTGTTAATTTGGATGCCATCTCTCTGCATTTTGATTAATTTGGATAAAGGCTTGTCTATCTTGTTTATTTTCTCAAAGAACCAACTCTTTGTTTCATTGATTCTTTGTATTGTTCTCTTTGTTTCTATTANATTGATTTCATCTCTCAGTTTGATTATTTCCTGTCATCTATTCCTCCTGGGTGAGTTTGCTTCTTTTTATTCTAGAGCTTTCAGGTGTGCTGTTATCACTAGTGTGAGATTTCTCCATCTTGTTTATGTGGGCTTTTAGTGCTATGAATTTTCCTCTTAGCTCTGCTTTCATAGTGTCCCATAAGTTTGGGTACGTTGTACATTCATTTTCATTGAACTCTAGGAAATCTTTAATTTCTTTATTTCTTCCTTGATCCATTGGTTATTGATTTGGGCATTATTCAGTTTTCATGAGATTGTAGGCTTTCTGCAATTTTTTTTTGTTGTTGAAATCTGACTTTAAGGTATGGTGGTCTGATAAAATGCAGGAGGTTATTCCAATTTTTTGTTATCTGTTGAGATTTGCTTTGTGACCCAGCATGTGGTCAATAAGAGTCCATGGGGTGCTGAGAAGAAGGTATATTCTTTTGTGTTAGGGTAGAATGATCTGTAGATATCTATTTAGTCCATTTGAGTCATGATGTCTGTTAGTTCCCTTATTTCTCTATTAATTTTCTGTCTGGCATACCTGTTCATTGGTGAGAGTGGCGTGTTAAAATCTCCCACTATTATTGTGTGGGGTTTGATGTGTGATTTACGCTTTAGTAATATTTCTCTTACAAATGTGTGTGCCCTTGTATTTGGGGCATAAATATTCAGAATTGAGACTTCATCTTGGTGAATTTTCCCTGTGATAAATATGTAATGTCCTTCCCAATCTCTTTTGATTGATTTTAGCTTGAAGTCTATTTTATTAGATATTAGGATAGCTATACCAGCTTGCTTCTTAAGTCCATTTGATTGAAAAGTCTTTTCCCAGCCTTTTACTCTGAGGTAGTGTCTGTCTTTGTAGTTGAGGTGTGTTTCTTATATGCAGCAGAAGGGTGGATCCTGTTTTTGTATCCATTCTGTTAGTATGTGTCTTTTTATGGGTGAATTGAGACCATTGATATTAATGGATATTAATGACCAATGATTGTTAGTTCCTGTTATTTTTTGGTGGTAGTGTTGTGTGTTTCCCTTCTTTGGTATTTGTTGGTTTNGGATTATCTATTGCCTGTGTTTTCATGGGTGTATTTAGCTTTCTTAGGTTGGGTTTTTCCTTCTAGTGCTTTCTGTAGGGCTGGATTTGTGGATAGGTATTGTTTAAATGTGGTTTTATCATGGGATATTTTGTTTAGTCTATCTATGATAATTGAGAGTTTTGCTGGGTATAATAGTCTGGGTTGGCATCCATGGTCTCTTAGTGTGTGCATAATGTCTGTCCAGGCTTTCAGAGTCTCCATTGAGAAGTCAGGTGTTATTTTTATGGGTCTGCCTTTATACATTACTTGGCCTTTTTCCTTTGCCACTCTTTATATTTTTTCTTTATTCTGTATGTTTAGTGGTTCGATTATTATGTGGTAAGGGGATTTTTTTTTTTTTTTGGATCCAGTCTATTTGGTGTTCTGTAAGCTTCTTGTATTTTCATAGGCATTTCCTTCTTTATGTTGGGAAAGTTTTTTCTATGATTTTGTTGAATGGATTTTCTGTGCCTTCAAGTTGGTATTCTTCTCCTTCTTCTATCCCTATTATTCTTAGGTTTGGTCTTTTCATGGTGTCCCAAATTTCCTGGACATTTTGTGTTATAACTTTGTTGGCTTTAGTGTTTTCTTTGATGGACCATTCTATTTTCTTTATTGTTTCTTCAATGTCAGAGATTCTCTGTTCCCTCTCTTGTATTCTGTTGGTTATGTTTACATCTGTAGTTCCTGTTCATTTACTCAGATTTTCCATTTCCAGCATTCCCTCAGTTTGTGTTTTCTTTATTGTTCCTATTTCAGTTTTCACATCTTGAACTGTTTCCTTCACCTGTTTAATTGCTTTTTCTTTAAAGGATTTATTGATTTCTTCCAATTTTTTGTTTGTCTTTTCCTCGATTTTTTAAGGTAATTTTTCATTTCCTCTTTAAAGGCCACTAACATCTTCTTAAAGTCAGTTTTAAGGTCAATTTCTTCCACTTCTTCTGTATTGGGATGTTCAGGTCTTGCTGATGTAGAACCACTAGGTTCTGATGATACCATATTAGTCTTTTTGTTGTTGACTGTATTTTTGCACTGGCGTTTACCCATCTCTTTCTCCACTTGGTACAAGTGGTGTCTGTGTCTGAGGGAACCTCTCTTGGTCTGATAGAAACTCTTGGTCCAATGGGAGGTCTTGGTCTAATTGGGGCTCTTGGTCCAATCGGTGCTGATGGACTCTGTGTCTCAGGAAGCAGCTGCAGTCTCAGAGGGTGGGTGTGTTTGGGAGGGGTGAGGCTTGTAGGTTACAGGGTCTGGTGGGAGATGGTGGTAGTCTGACCTGCCTGCAGGAGACCTGTCTGCTGGCCTGAAACTGGGACTTCAATGGGTGGTGGTGCGGGGGTACAGGGCTGTGTCCCTGGGTTTGGCTATAAGAACAAAAACTCATCTCTTAATCCTATTGGTGCTGGTGGGCTCTGTCTCAGGGAGTATCTGCAGTCTCAGAGGGTGAGTGGGTTTGGGAGAGGGGGACATTTTCTTGATTAATGATTGATATGGGATGGCTCAGACAACTGTGGCCAGTGCTACCCCTTGGGAGATGGTCTTAGGTTGTATAAGAAAGCAAGCTGAGCAAGTCACAGGCAGCAAGCCAGTGAACAGGGTTCCTCCATGGCTTCTGCTTCAGTTTCTTCCTCCAGATTACTGCTTGAATGTCTGTCCTGACTTCCCACAGTGACATGGAATTATAAGCCAAATAAACCCTTTACTCTCCAAGTTGGTTTTGGTCTGTGTTTTATTACAGCAGAAGAGAAGCAAACTGGGACAATGGTAGAGAACATCACATGGTAAAACAGAACAATTATATCATGAACAGTTCACTTCTACATCAAAGCCATTCCTGTAACAATACACTGATTCATTAAACAATGAATGGATGAATCTGTGATCTGATCACTGTCTACAGGTTCCACCTCCAAACAACACTGACATATGAATTTCAAAATTAGGTTTTCAATAATAAGGAGGGAGAGGGACACAGTCCCTTAGTCATCATCAAATATAACTAATCAAGTGCTGCTTTCATGCTAGGGATTAATAGATTTAGTCAGTGTGTTTGAACACATTGAGTTACTGTCAAGAGGTCTGAGTATGCCATGGTAGTTTGAATTTTCAAACATTTTTGGTATAGAAAAAATTATCAGATAAAAGCATGACTCTGAAGAATCCACTTAGAGGATCCTCTAGGGAGAGCATATAGACTGAAATTTGAGAATTGAGTCATTTGTCTTTTTGACTGAGACACTGGAGAGTTATAGACACACTTGATAGCAAGTGGGGAAAAGACTATTTTATAGTATCATTCTATCAAAAAGAGGTGCTGTGGAGAATGGATGCCTGGAATTGATGTTATGTGCTACTGCATCTCCTGAGACACCAACAAATGTATTAGGAATCACATCTCCCTATTGTCCACTCTTGCATTAACTCTTAGTTGTTGGGTTTGCAACTTTTAAAAACTCTGATCCCAAATGTTCACATTGTCTCAAGAGATCAGAGAGGAGCTGCTACTTTGTAAATTCTAAAATGGCTTTCAAATGAATGTAAAAGGAATATGGATTGGGATTTAGTTCATAGAGAAAAGCACTACTCTTGGATGCAGCCATATTCAGGTCTACGTCACACAGATTACCATGCCTAGAGTTCATGTGCAGCACTCATTCCCATATTCCTTTCCATTCCATTAGAGAAAAAAAATGGATTATCTCAAATTATCTAAAAGTGACCACAGATCTCCTCTAGTAACTCTAGGCTATCATGGGAACATAAAAAAATAATGGAGGTGGATAGTCAGGATTCATTAATCTCCAGTGTCTCCTAACCCTCTCCTAAGTTAATTCAATGTTCCTCCACAGCATTTATTGGTTTATTGAGAAATTTTGCTCAGACGCTGTGAAAGAGCCCCCCCCCAAGTTTCTATGAGGAACTCCATATTACAATAATTATTATATTATATTTTAATTCGAACACAAACTATTGCTTTTACTGTGGCAGCAGCACTGTTTACTGTGTGAGAAAAGTCACGAGGTATAAGGGAACCCATTATTAGTAGTTTAGTAGGGGACGAAGACAGAAAGGGGTGCTCAGGCCTGTGGAAATGCTGTGCACGGAGAGGAGGGAGGAAGAGAAGAAAGAGAAGAAGGGGAGGAGTCTGTGTCTCCCTTCCCATGGATTGTCCTGCACATGCGCATATGGGCTTACAGAGCTACACCATGCATGTGCATGGATTGCAGTGTGTGTAAATTATGAGATCATGCAATGCACGGAGGATTATGTAGGACATAAGGCCNCTTGCTTGGCTACTGAACTGTGCATGTGTGGTCATGTAACTGGGGGGGAGTGGTCAGAAATTCCAACACAAACTACTTGCAAAAATACAAAATTGTTTCCTCTTTTTTGCTTGACTTGATCCCAGTGAACAGATTCTACTGATATGACCATTTAGAAATAACCCAGGTTTGGTATGTGAGTATTGGTGTTTATGAAGGATTTATTACCACACAGAAATGTAGATTATGTTTACAATGTTTATCAATAAGTACACCTGAATTTTGCAATTTGTTGTAACATCTTATCTCACTGGAAAGAAGTGCTCATCAAGATATAAGGATTTCAAAGCAGAGCACAACTGACCACATGGTCCCCAACTGATACATCTACAGCATAATGTTTCCTAAGGCTCAGAGAACATCATGGAAGTGAAATGATTATAAGAGACTGAGGACCAGGAAGTCTGCTACAAGATTATGTCTTCTAGATATGATATGGAAGCTTATCCCAACAAATTATCAATAATGTGGCTGACTGAATAATGACAAGACCTGGAGAAGGACAATGGAAATGCTGCCAGTTTTATATGATGGAAGATGGCCACAGAGGGCTGCAGATTGAAGGGGGATAAAGTTAGTGAAGTCCTTTGGTCAGGGTGAAGGGGCTTCTAGGACAGGAGTGGTCACTAGGAATATAAAAGTTCTTTTCAAGAAAGCCAAACAATTCTTAGCAAGTCTATTGGCTTAGGAAGTACAAATGCTGAACCAATGTGGTGATGCAGTTTTACAAGTCCTTAGGAAACTTGTAAAGTAGCAGATGGTGGGTATATACATGAGGTCAATACTCCAGAGCACAGCTGTATTGACTGTCACACTGTCCATAACAGCTTGAAAGTGGAGCCAGCCTTAGTGTGCTTGCACAGATGAATAGGTCAAGAAAATGTGGTACATACACACAATGGAATTTTATTCAAGTAGAAAGAAAAATCAAATTTTATATCCTCATGAAAATGAATAGAACTAGAAATTATGTTAAGTCAAACAAACACNACTGAGAAAGAGAAATATAGATGTTTTCTTTCTTCCATATGTAGAACCCAGATTTAAATTTATGTAAATTGTATATATGTGTGTGTGTGTGTGTATGTGTGTGTGTGTGTGTGTGTGTGTGTGTGTGTGTGTGTGTGATGAAATTAGAAAGGAAATCTTTTAAAAGAAAGAGAGAAAAGAGATGGAGATAGAACATATGGGACATGAAAAGAGATATGGAGAAATAGGACCATTTGGGGAAAGGATGGGGTCAAACAAGGAGAGCATAGGGGTCACAAAATGGGGAGGGCAATGGGGAAGGGTGGTAGATTAGAACAAAGTATCATAACACTCATGTCGAGGTGCTGTGATGAACTCCATTTGTGTGCTAACTTAAAATAAATAAAAGTTAGGTGGCAATTTTCTTTAATTTAATGACATAGATTTTTAAAATGAAACAAGCATTCTGTGGTTACAAAGATGGTAAGCTGAAATAAACTATTAGAAATATAAAAGTACCAAAGCAGATATTTTCGGGGAGGTTAATACATGTCAGCACTGTTTTAAAACACTAGAGAAAAAAGTAAAATTTCAAGAAACTGGCACAGGGATAGAGGATGACTGAGCTCTGACATACAGTTGGAAATCTTAGAAACAGAGAAATAACAAGGGACCTGGGCTGCTATACAAGGTGTGCCTTTGCTCCCAACATATTATAATAGAAACAGAGAAAATGCACCCCTAAGTTTTAAACCAGGATAGCACAAAGCTGTCATTAGAGAAATTGGGGAGAGCTAGGATCCTTCTTAATAGGCTAGCCACTGTGACTCAGGATGTTCTGAGAAACTTGGTAATGCCTGTTTCATGCTGGAGAAGTTTGCCTTCTCCAGTGGTATTTGGGCTCTTCCTTTCTGCTTTTATCCTACAGGTACTTTACCAACCTCTGTTTTCTTTCCCTTACCACTGAAAATCAAAGTGAAAAGGAAGTAATTGGGTTGTTCAATATAAGTAAAAGAAGATAAGATGATGATCAATATTCATACACCTGTTAATAGAACTTTGAATTATGTAACTCTACAAAATTACCAATAAAGATATAATTATATGATTAATTATAGTTGGAGATTTTAATAGATACAGAAAGGAAAAATAGATTAGAATAAAAGAAACGTGATGTGTGAAAGTGCATATACACATAGAATTTCAATGAACAAATTATACATTGTTTTTGAGCACATATAACAGTCACAAAAAACAATTGAATACTTATCCAGAAAAGTAAATATAATAGATATAATATTGATAATATTGCAGAGACTATATACATTTGAGAGGAATAAAATTTGAAATTGATACCAAAGAGTAAAAGAAGTATCTATCTGATTATGTAACTCTTGGTATAAGGAGAAAGTCATATGGAAAATCATGATATATATGAATACAAAAAATATATGTCAAAATTTGTGGGGTATAGTGAAATATTTAAAGTAACATTAATTTGTTAGTTATACTTTATTAAAATGAAAACAGAAACGTGGAAGCCCTGGTCACTAATGACCCTACTTTAGCAGACTGGCAGTGTAAGCTCAAAGGTCAAGGTAACAAAGAGGAAGGAAGCAATGAAGAAAAGAAATAATAAAATGAAAAATAGAAAAAGCTAAAAGCAAAAAGAAAATGTTTAGAAAATCAGTCTCTACAAAGACTGGTAAACTATGCTGCTTGAACCAACCAAGAGAAATGGAGATAAGTTGAAAAATCAAAAAATCAAAAATACTAGAAACAGAAATTTAAAAATTGGGAAAGTGTTCAGAAAAATTATATGCCAACAGTTCATATGGCCTAGACAAAATATATGAATTTGTTATTATTACATTGCCATTTAAGTTATTTCCATTTTTCCTTTCAACTTAGGTGGGAGGCACATTATTGATTGGATGGGCCAAATAATTCAATTGCTTTGGTCTAAGTCTTTGGCAATTTCCCAGGTCTACTCTAGGGAGCGAAGCAGCTTAGGTTGGGGGCAGAATCTCTAATCTCTTAACGTTTACCAGACAGGACAGATGTCCTTAGGACATTAAAACAGCTCCCAGTAAAACAACAACAAACAAACAAACAACAACAAGGAAAATCTGTAACCGGTAACCTGACCGATGCTGGGAAATGAAAGAAAATATGGATTCTGTAATAATGTATCAACTAAAGATTCACTGACTGAACACTGGGAACTTCTGAGCAGAGACAAAGGTGACTCATGATAATGCTATCATCTGTGGGCATCCCATACCTGGACCAGAATTGTAGGTAGAGCTGGTGTTTGATTTAGTACTAATTGGACCGAGGAGAATGTGACTGGATGCCTTGGGCCTAGAGGTGTTTTCTGACTCTCTGAGGCACTGTGTGAAGCATTTCCCCTCAGCTCTGGGATTTCAGTTCTGAGATCATTTGAGCACACTTTTTATTCTATTATTTAAATTCCCTGGGTTTGATAGTCAAGAAGAATTAGATACTTGCTGCTGTCATCAGCAGCTTGAATAGACTGATAAGGATTTGGTCTCTGTGGAGGTGACAGAATTTGTACTTTTGAAACCAAGGACTTTATTTTTGCTGCAGCTTTGCAAGCATGTCTTAAAGAGAGTAAGATGGCATTTCTGTGAAGTGCTAAATGGTAAACTTTGTATCAACGTAGCTGGGATGTACAGACAGAATATTTAAAGGAGGAAACATTCTTACTCTCTTCAAAAGGCTGTGTAAGGAGGTCCATCCTTCATTTAATTATGCGTTTTCTAGGACAGCACCAATATTTTGCATTTAATTACAGGTCCAGTTGAACAAACTCTGGGACACTTGTAAAACCTATCTACCAGATTGGAACAAGAAAAGGACCATTTCTGTCTGAATATTCAAAAGTAGCTAGAAAAAAATCAACAAGTGCCAAGGAGAATTGGGTGTGAGCTGCTGGAGTCTGGCTACAAAGACCATGCTGAACCCAGGAGATTCCTTAATCTTTTTGTCCTGTCTGCTGTCTTCTGGCAAATCTAATCTGGGTTACCATTTGAGAAAGTGCTTCTGCTGACTGGCCTGGTTCATGCTTAGATCCAGGACTGGTAAGAGAAAAATCAGATGGCAAATTAGTTCAGGGTTGGTCAGTTATCTCCAACTCTCATGAACCATACCTGCTAAGCCCTGATTTCTGTGCAAGGAAGGAAGGAGAATCATTTTATTTTGATATACCTTGAACCTAATTATTATAATATAATATGTAATTAGGAATTTGAAGCCTAAGGAGATTGTCCGTTTTTTCCTCCAATATCTGCTACTTTTAGTAGTGCCACTCCATTTAATAGTTTTATATATTTTATACAATAACATCAGGGAGCCCCTCTAGCAGGATTGGCTGGTAGACTGGTGGACGTAAGTATGTTTCATTGCTAGTGTTCCTTTATGGTGAGTGAAATTAGCTCACTTTTTTTGGTTGGCTATTTAAAAACAATATTTTGAGATTATAATATAATTACATCATTTCCCCCTTTTCTTTCCTCCATCCAAACCCTCTCATATACCTCTCCTTTTAGTCTTTCAAATTCAGGGCCTTCTTTTGCATTAATTGTTACATATTTCTAAATATATAACAGCAGTGACAAGCATGGCTCAATGACCATAAGGTAAAATAGTGACACACATACCTTGGTTGTAACCAAAATCTCTCTAACTGGACTTAAGACTCACTCAACAAGAGGGAAATCATGCCTGGTACTAGAAACCTAGCAAATGACTCAAGGACAATGAAGTTATGGACCTTGGAGAACCTACAACTGCCACTTTACTAAGCCAATATAACCCTTGACTATATTCTAAATACTTATCCATACTACCCATGGACCAGTGTAGTATGATTCAATAGTAGTTTCTTCTCATCAAAGAAACTTTTTTTTTAAAAAAAAAACAATAGGGAGTTGAGAATAGGAAAGTATTTAGATGTTATTAAGGCTTAAAAAGCAACTATTCCAAGTAATAATCATTTATATGGATACTGTTTCACAGTTTACACTGATTATTTCCATACATCATCTCTTTCATTCATTCATTTAATATAGACCACCAATATGTAGGATATTTTGAGTTGCCTTTCAATTGTCCAGTCAATGAATTAGGTTCTCTTCAGGTATGCATCTAAGTCAGTTCTAGGAATTGTTTTGTGATGGAATTGATTTGACTAATACTTCTATTGATTAATTCTTTCTTGTGCTTTAGTATTTTAGTGCCCATGAGTCCTAAAGCAATAAGTGGTATTTTGCCCCCACATAGTCACACTGTCTGATACGTCCAAGGGGATAGATGTCACATTGGATTCTGCAGACATGACTGACCAAAACATGCTGTGTGCAGCAGGTGGCCATGAATACCATTCACAGCAATCATTGTCATACAGAATACAAGAGAAAAGTAAGGAAGATCTCTTTTAAATACTTAAAATCTAATCAACTTCCTCTGTGATCCATTTAAAGTTCAACTTATATCAGCAAACAAATTTCACTGCACAATGTCTATAGGTCTTATGCTATACACTTCAATGTATATCATGGTTGTGGTAAAAATCATTTGACCAGTTATATAGATTTCAGTCCTAAAAAGAGGCTTGCTAGCTGTAATTGCTGATCTATTTGAGTCATGTCTTCCTTTAAACTGATCTTCCAGGGAGGATTCATGTCTCTCCATTTCTGTCTTCCCCAAATTAAGCCTATCCAATAAACATCTACTGTGTTTTCACACTGATGCCTCTAATCATAGGTACATCAATATAAATTTCCCAAGGGAATTTATATTTGACTGGAAACAGTCAAATTTTCCTTAGTGGAAATGTGTGCTGGCAAATTTCAGTCTTCACATTGTACTAAATTCAGAGAAATCCTATCATTGCAGCCAAAGTCTCACAATAACCGACTTACATAGGAAAGGCCTATTTCCAGCTCAGTGTCTAAGGATTCAGTGCATGGTCTGTCTGCCCTGGTGCTCCTAGGCTGTAGAGATTACATCATGGTGGAGTGCCTGGCAGAGGAGGCTGCTCACTTCATGGCAGGTGGGTAGGGAAAAAGAGGAAAAAACTTAGGCCCAATATTCCCTTAAAGCTCACACTGCTAGTGACTCAACTCCTTCCCAAAGGGCCCCACTTTTTTTTTCTCCATTCTTCTCCCTCACCCCCAGTCTACCCATGTGAATTTCATCCAGTTCTCCCTCACTGGGCAGTCTATGCATCCTTCCTAGGGTCCTCTGTGGAGCTGTGGATTGCAGTCTGGTTATCCTTTGCTTTACATCTAGTATCCACTTATGAGTGAGTACATACCATGTTTGTCCGTCTGGGTCTGGGTTACCTCACTCAGGATGATATTTTCTAGTTCCATCCATTTGCCTGCAAATTTCATGATGTCGTTGTTTTTCTCTGCTGAGTAGTACAAGGCTTCAGCCTTCCCATAGAATTACAGGTTGTACCAATCCTTCAGCACATGGGCCTTTGAGGGGACATTTTCAAACCATAGCAGCTAACTAACAAGTTACTCTTTACAGACTTTTGGTAAAGAATATGCATCAACAAAGTAAGTCTATTGTACTTGTATTGTTAGACCACAGGTTGAAGCAAACTGCATCTGTTTTTATTTTGGAAATTGCTTCAGAATGAGCAAATCTAGACAGAATCTATTGTATCCTGAGATAATCTGCTTCCACAGATAACTTTTCTCGATAGATAAAGACTTCTTTAAAAGCATCATTTCCACCACCATTCCCCCTTGCAGCATCCCTCCAACCTTCAGGGTTTTAGATTTATGAATATGTTTTATTTTAAGAAAATAAAATTAAGGGTCGCTTTTACTTTCTTAATAGAGAATGAAGAAAAGATCTAAAATGACATAGCTCTTTGTGTTGTCTTTTTCCTCTCATTGGACCCACGTAGTGGCCGGGGCAGACACGATAACACTCCTAATTATTGTATGATTCTGTAAAACATCTCAGGCATTATACAAACCACAAACTTTTCAGTGCTGCCTCAGTTGAAGTTGAAGTCTTGCAATGGAAAGGGTGAGTCATTTTCAGATCTTGTCAACCACAGTATGGTGACAGGCTCTGTTACAGGTTAAAAAATAAAACTGTTTCAGAAAATAACAACAACAAAACAGCTTTAGAACATTTCAAGTGTCTTGGTGGAGCAGGTCTAAACAAGAAGAGAATGACATCCCTGTAGCTATATCTTATATATTCAAAAGCTTCTTTCCATTCATAGAAAAAAAAAGAAGAAAACAGTTCATTATGTATTTATGAAAAACAAAATTACCTATTCATAAAAATCAAAAGCAATATGTTTTGCTTATATCAATGAGTAAAACTAATACAATTTTCCCTGTGATAGTTCATTTGCTCTGACATGATTTTGAATATCAGAACGAAATGTCAGGAAGAGTTATAAATTGGAATAAGACATAAAAAATCTTCAGGTAAATTGTTTTCTCTATAGAGCCATGGGAATCAATTATTTATTATTCATGAAAATGTTAGCACTTCTAATTTATACACAGGCTTTCATCTTTACTTGTAGATTCACCTACAGGGCATGTCCCTACTGTAAACATTAAGGAACATCATTATTATTGCTGGCATTGCCTATTAATAATGGGATATTGGAGTTGTGCTTCTAGTGATATGTTTAATCTGCTTTTGATTAAACTAAGCCTTCAATTATTCCCAGATAGTATTTCTTTGAATCATACTTTTGAATATTAAGAGTCACAGCCTTACTCCTATTTCTCTCATGTGTTTGCAATTTGTCCTTGTCCTGTAAAAATTAGCAGTGATGTGTAGGGCTTCATGGTGGCCACTGTTCCTGACACCAGAACTTTCCCAGGATTGGAGAGGCAACTGCCTATCAAAGAGAGCCTTTGGTTGGCTTACTCAATTCCCAAACTTGCTGTGACCACCAAAGTTGTTAATTAATGCCAGCTATGACAGCTTGTGGCATGATAGGACTCATGTTCAACACAAATAATAATTAGCTGCTAATGAGTTTAAATCACCATGAATAAGGCAGAAATTGACTCTATGACCTACATGTTCCAGAGGTTGCTGAGATGTCTGATGCAGTGGATGGAGCTGGAGATCTGGGTTGAGATCTAGGAATATTTGTTAAGCTATGGAAATAGTTTCTTTGGACAAATAATATATGATATTGGGGTCTCAATTTACTTGATATAGAAATGAGTATTTTACCTGATGTAGGATGGTATGTATATGGAATCAGCATTTTAAAAAGTCAGGTAGGGAATGAATTTGGTACTTCCTACAGATACTGTTTGTATATTTGTAAGTTTTATTTTTCTCTAGGAATTAATGTGGTCACTTAAATATTGGTTGGATTAAAAACAGAAATGCGGGAGGAAAGGGGATCTGTGATTGTTTTGTAAAATGAATAGAAAATCTATTAATAAAAAACTTTGATAAAAAAATAAAAACAGAAATGCCAAATGGAAATGAAATGATTACCCAAAACAATTTTAATAAGTTGTATGTTTATAATGCAATTGTTTACATATTTTACATGTATACTTTGTTCAAGTTATTATATTTATATGTAGAAGTATATCTAGAGACAGATCTATAAAGAATTACCTTAAGACATACACCAGAATTACACAAGCTGAAATAAATAAGTGGAGGTAAATCCATGAATAAATGGGAAAGCCCATGTGTAAATTACAAGTGCTAATGTTTTCATGAATAATGAACAATTGATCACGTGAACCTATAGACACAATGATTTGATTTAACAAATTGGACATTTCAAACAGTGTGCTGGCACATACCTGTAATCATAGTACTAGGAAACTCAAGGTCAAACTGCGTCATATAGTGAAAATGTAGTTCATTATAAAACAAACAGACAAACAAAAACCCAAAATGTAAGATGAAAGTTATTAATACAGTTGACCAACATAGGAAGTAATATGAGCTATATGAAGACATATGGAAATATTAGAATTCTCCAAACGACATGGCCAAAGGTCAGGGTAGCTGATAGAGCAGTGAAGAGATACTGTACTTTCTTGTTAGATAAAGACAGTTGCTACTCATCTCTATGTAAGGAATGGTTGTTGTTCTCTATAGTTAGGGAATTAGTGGCCTAACAAGTTTTTAAAGAGAATGGAGAATGGAAAGAGTACTTAAAAGTTATTAAAGATTAAAAACAAGTATAAAAAAATTAATCATGTACATATACATTGCTTTAACATTTAGTACAAATTCCATATAGTTTCATTAATTCATAGTCTCAATTCTTACTCACTCAGTTAACAACAGCTATGTCAGCCGGTCCATGAACATGGCGTTACTTACATTTGGGGGAGCATATGAATCACGGTATTTCTATATACTTTATCTACTTGTACTCAATGTTGAGGCTGGGAGTAAGAGTCCTGGACTCCATAATTTGGCATTCACCTGTTCATTTTTAAATAGCAGAGTTGCCTGCATAGAACCTTTTGAAGAGGAGCAAACATCCCCATCCTGAAATGGTGAAGCAGGAGACCGGTAGTCTCTCTCCAGGTCAGCAGCTAGCACACAGAAACATCAAGCACTGTGTGTACAACTCCTAATACAGAATTTTGCTTTTAGATGAGGATATTTGCCTCTTTCCTCTATCAGTATTCTCCTATTAATATATGTTAGGAGAAATTAATAGTGAGTTTGGCTTGATTTTTTTTAAGTCTCAATTTAACCTGAAACAAATAGAACTGGAAAGGGTTGAAAACAGGTCCATTTGGAATGATAGCTTGGAGAGTTGGATATAAGAAATGGGAAATTTTTAGGTTCTTTGGAATTAAATTCAAGGAAACTGTGATATTCTTGGATCATGGAAAGGCTTAGACTTTTTATGGTAACATTAAGTATGCATTCTCAGCCTAAAATTTTTTATTCTAATTGGCTCAAGTAAGCATTAACTTTTTCTTTTTTGTCAACTGAGAAAAAAACCCTGCTTCTGACAAGAAAACATTTGATATAGTTGTAAAAATTATATTTATTGGGTGTTTTCCTTGTCCCAAGGATTCACATGTTACCTCATTCTCATGAAAACACAGCACAAACTGATGGAGAAATTGGGAGCCAAATGCAACTTAGTTCTCATGAAGCATGGATCTGGTTCTTGGCAAAACTGTGGCTGTTTTTCTCTGGTCTTTCCAGCCTCCTTTTTTGTTATCCTTTCCGAAATCATTACCCAAGAACACCTGCTCCAAAGTGATGTCGGCCATTTGCATCTTATGAATAGTTAAGCATGATCACAGACAGAAAATCCAAGAACTTACAATGCTAATATAAAAAACAAAGTAATTGCTTATTTCAGGATTGGCTGTAGGTACTCCATAATGCGCAAGAGTCTAGAACCTTCTCAGAGGCTGAGACTAAGAATTAACATTACTTGCAAAATCTGAAGAGTACTCTTGGAACTCAAAGAAAAGAGCACAGTTTCTTCAGTTACGGGCCAAATTATAGATCATGATTCCAGCAAAGTTCTAGACAGATAGTTGTAATAAGCCTTGGGCCAAAAATTACCAATGCTTAAATTAGTAACAAATCAAAGAGCAAGTCTCTGTAAATCTTTCCTGAGCTTCATGGAACCCTGACTCTCTCTCTCTCTCTCTTTCTCTCTCTCTCTCTCTCTCTCTCTCTCTCTCTCTCTCTCTCTCTGTGTGTGTGTGTGTGTGTGTGTGTGTGTGCATGTGTGCACGCGCGCGCGTGCGTGTGTTTATGATACCTGACCCAGTTGGCTAATTTACATGCAGAGAGAGAAGTGAATATCAAATGAAGAAAAGCATGACAGTTGTCACAGAGTGATAGATAGTACCATCACCAAATGGCATCACAAAGATTATTACACTACAGCCCATTTGGGGATAAAATCCGTAGAGCTTAATTAACACACAGTAAGACTATGAGTGTAAAGGAAAAGGAAATAAGAAGATCAATCCTAAATGGTCAATTTCAAGCCAGAAACATGTGATGAGAGCCACACAAAGTTCCATGTGTCACACCCAGGAGTCTAACAGATGGCTGATGTTAGCTTGGTCTTNTACAAGGACTGGTATGAATGAACCCTCTTACTATTCACAAATTAGGATAATCTTTGGAAAGAAACACAAGTCTCTGCCTGCTCAGATTTTTCTAGGATCAGCATTATGATCCAGGTCAATTAAAGGAAGAAAGAAGAGGTTCCATGGTGAAAACAAAAGCGGGTTTTCATGTCACATGGCCTGTAGATGAAATAATGGAGTGTTGGCTTCTTGGGACAGGATGTACTACTGGCTACGTGTTAGGTTCATTATAGAGAGTGTAAAGCATCTACCAGGGTTAGTTAAAAGCTATTAAATCAGCTTGGTCCTCTAATGTTCCTTCCTGGAATGACCCAATTCTTGTGCTGTGAGTGTATGGCGGGACTATAGAGCTTCTCCTGGCATCGTCACAGTATGACCCTTCAGTGCTGTTCTTTTCTCTAGGGCTTGCCGTTGTCACAGTGATGTGTGTATCATCATATCATAACTCTAGTGTTTCATTATTACCTGATGTTTATTAATACAACATTGCCATCATTTGTGCCCACTGCTAGCTTCTTTCACCTCATCATGATATCCCTACCCTGAGGACCAATGGGTGCTTTGTGAAAAAAAGGAAAGAAAAGCTTTCAGCTAGTGCTTTGGAGAGATGTCATTAGTGGGCTGTTAATTAGTATGTTTTCTCTGCATCCACTTCCCTGTCAGTTTACGTGCAACATGTACTCTTTTTCAGCCTCTTTGAAGAACATCACTATCAAATTGCACTTTAAGCTACACCTGGAAGAAACTATAAATCATTTTCCAGCAATTAAGTGTGACAGCTTCATTGTAGACTTTACTATATGGTGCAATCTCAGAGTGTCCAGGAGTGACATTCTCGAGTCTGGCCATGAGAGATGTGATCACAGATATTTAAAGTTCTTTAGTAAAAGTAATGAGATCTCATGGTAACTTTGGTGATACCTCCATGTAGCATGATTAAGCCTCACCACCCTGCTTTTAATTGAGGGGAAGAATATCTGAACGGTACTTCCAAAACAGGTACAGATTATTGTTATGTAAATTGTAAATTTGCGCGCACACACACACACACACACACACACACACACACACACATCTTTAGCACATGAGACTCAGAGCAATAGATAAGTGAAATTTACCCCCCACCACACCATCAAAGTAGTATAAAAATGACCCCCTTCTGGTTTCACTGACACACAAATTCCTGGAGCACCAACCACTGTTAGTATTCCCATCCTTGGCTGGTTCACTCTTCAAGGCTATAGATTCCTTTGATTTCAGAAATCTAGCCTTGTCTGTAACTGCAAGTAACTCCTTATATTTTCTTGTGTTTAAAGTCAAAAGGTTGCAAAACCTGATACACAAAGATAGCCCATCAGTAATAGTCACCACTAAGTATAACCACTACAAAGGAAGTGAGCTCCCCGAAAGCCCTTTCTCTTCCCCTCCAGCCTTCTCACACACTTGCTCGGGATGTCCTTGTCAAGCTCCTGCAGGCTTANTCAAGGCTTGGTCACTGCTTCCATCAGCAGAGCCTTGTCTTCAAGACCTCATTGACCTCCTGGACCTGAGAGAGGCACATTTCTTCCTTTGCTTCATTTTATCTGTCTGCCCCCATACCTGCAATCTGGCACTTATTGAATGCACCATATCAGCTATATGCTTTAATTGCTTATTTAAAGTCACTGTGTTGCTTAAACTTCAGGAAATCCCAGGAACATTGATGCTGTCGTCTCCATGTCCAGATGATTAACCACGTGGTTAATATTTACCCAATATCACAATGCACTGTGTAAAGTGAGGGGATGTGTTCACATCAGGATGGATCCCCGCCTTGTAAGAGATTCAAAGGCTGATTTCTGATGTTGAATTTGTTTTCATATACATTTGTCTGTTTGTATGTCATCTTTTAAGAAATGTCTATTTAAATCTAGGGTGCTGCC
>LZPO01108367.1:38533-50233 GCA_001675575.1 Neotoma lepida | reverse complement strand
GGACACATTTTCTTAATTGATGTTCCTTCATTTCAGATGACTCTAGATTATGTCAAGTTGACATAAAACTAGACAACACAAAACATCTGACTGCATTTGGATTTGCTCAAATATTTTTTTCTGTTTGTTTTATAAAAATTCTATTTAAAAACCCAATCAAGAACTTTTATTTTGAGACAGTCTTATAGATCACAGGTTGGTCATGAACTTTCTATGTAGCTGCAGATAGCATTGAAATCCTGATAGTTTCGCTTGACTTCACAAGTGCTAGGACTACAGGACTTGATCCTCACTTGGCTTAAAAATTCTTCAGAAGATAGAATTAAAGGAAAAAATTAGTCATCTTTTCTATANAATGTGCTCAGAATTCTTACAATTTAAGCTTGCATTAGGTAATTAATATAAAGGATGTTTTAANTAAATGAATATCAGGATTTGGAGATTCAAAAAGGTAAAAAGCTGGTCTTGCTTAGTCACATCAGACAACATATGCAGGAAGAAACTATTGTTATCTTAAGATGTTTTCCTCCAGAAACAATTCATTAGTTTTAAGGAAATTTCTCAACCAAATGTAAAATTTAAGGAAAGACTTCATTTAATGAAGCAGAAAACATCTATTCCTAAATTGAAATATATTCATGATCATTTTGTATTCATGTTATGCATGAGATTTTTCATATACTTAGACAAATATCCAAATACATTGCTTTATTTCCAGCCATAACCTGTTAGTCTTATTAATGTAATTTATGCCAGTATAATTTTGTAAGGGTCACTGCAAGGCCTGGAGTATGAACTTGCAGATTTAAGTAAAAAAGAATAAATTGCATTACTCTTCTCTTTCTGCTATTTTAGGGGAAAATCATGGTTTGGGACAAGCAAGTCAATTTATTCTGAATCCAACTGCTCCCCAAAGAATTCTTCTCTAGGAATGCAGTGTAAATAAATCTAGCTTTTCAAATTCAAACAGATAGGTACATAGGTCAATATATCATGATCTTAAGTGCATAAGTAAATAGATAGATGATAGATTATGAAAAATATGGAAGCAATTGAAGAGAAAATAATTTTGATTTTATTGATTTAAGTCTAGAACACAAAACACAGTGCAAAAAATACACCTTTTTCATGTAGAAATTGTATGTTTTGTCTCTGTGTCTCTNTTAATATTTTCTTTGTTTCTCATTCATATATATGTATTTGTGTATTTGTGTGATGGTACACAAATCTGTGTGAGTGACCCTAACAGCCAGAAGAGGATCTGGAGTAAGGGTGGTTGTGAGCATCCTAATGTAGATGGCTAGGAACTGAACTCCAGTCTTCTGGAAGAGAACAAACACTATCAAACTCAGAACCANCTTTGGTCCACTTTGTGTTTTGTTATTAATTGCTAGATAAATGTCATCCTTCCCACTAANGCAACAGGAGCAAATGTAGAATGAATTTCTAGATGGTCTTGTTAAATAAAAACACAGGGCCAGAAGTAGGGTGGAAATTTGACAGAGATCAGAAGAATTAGAAACAGCCACCAGCTTCACCTTAACAACATCGCTGCTTCCAAAAGAGTGCCTGACTTCCTATATTTCCACACCTATATCCCTTTCTGTTCTGTTCTCTCACTGGCTTTTTCAGCCTAGCTACATCACTTCCTCCTATTGCCCATCTCTGTCACTTCCTGTCTGTCTGTATAGACCTCTAGAATTCTGTGGTTGATGCTGGGATTAAAGGTGTGTGTCTCCATGCTTCACTCTTCCTAGTGTGACCTGGAACTCACAGAGATCCAGACAGACCCTGCTTGCTAAGTGATAGGATTAAGGGAGTGTGCTAATTTTGTAAGACTAGCAGCTGACCTTGTTCCTCTGATCCTTAGATAAATTTTATTGGGGACATATATAAAATACCACCACAAGCAAATCAGACTCAAACAAAGCATTTTCACCAGTGTATTCTCCTATTATATGCCATGATTTAAAAAAGGCTTATAATTACTTATCTGAGATTTGTTTTGTCTTAATATAAATTTAAATATGTAAAAATATGATTAGGGAAAACATACATTTATTGCCATTTAAAGATTTTGCCATCTGATATTGATCAATTAATTGTCTTCTATTGTAAACTTAAATGTCACTAGGAGACGAATGACTCTTAAAAATATGAGCCTGGATTAAAAAGATGACTTGGAGTATAAATGCCCTTGCCACTTACCTTGACTTCTACAAGGTCAAAGTAGAAAACATACTACTACAATTTGTCCTCTGACCCTATAACCATGTATTGAACAAATACATCATAAAGAAGAAAATGTAATGAAAATTTTCATTCATAAAATGAATATTTACCTGCCTGAAATATTAACTACACTTAAAAAGAATTATATTTCTTTGTATTTGTGTTGAAAATAACACAAAAAATAAATTATGGAATTTGAACTAAAATGAAATGTCTTGGTTTGCTACCTATGCTGACAACAGTTATTTAAAAAAAATAGCATAGTTATCTATTTAAAAATAGAATTTTCTTATAACTGCTCATTTCAGATAAAAAAAATTAAAACCTATACTAGGATTTTATTTGGAATATAATATGTTTAAAAACATGATTTTATAAACNATAAAGTAATTGTAGTGAGGCAATACTAAGGGGTTAAGGAATCATTTACACCCTGCAAGGAGAAAATATTTTATTAAAAAATTAAAATAAAATTAAAAGTGTTTTTTAATTTTAGTTATTATCACTTATAAAAAGGATCTGCAGGTATCAGTCCTTCAATTTAAGAATAAAAAGGTCATTCATTTTAACAGAATTCAAACTAGGAAGTAAAATGAATTCAAATTGTTTGAACTGCTTAAATCATTTTTATCAGGCTATCTCCCTAAAGGAAGATAATTTAATTTAAAAAGATTGGAGTATTGACTGAGGCATAGATCCCTAGGTACTTAACAGATAAATGAAGCAGATTAAAATGAAGCTTATCAGTGTGATACATTCCATGTGGATATTTACACCTAGGCTTCTTTTCTTAGGACAGTAGTTTATTTACAATAAGATACTACTTAGAACACTTCTGGCCATACTAAGAAAAAAAAAGTAATTTATTAAACAAGGGGTCAATTGATAAATATCATGAGCTGGTTATCTGTTCTGATCACACTTTTCAAAGTCCACTGTGATGGAAGGAAGAGGCAATTATTAGTTGTTTTGCCTAAGGACTCTTTGTTTCTTAGCAGCAAAATAGCCTTCAGTAAGTTGTGTATTAACTCTCGATGTGAACTTCTGTACCTACAAAAGCCTGGTGATGGCATGACCTACCTCCTCATAGAGTGACCACTCAATGATCTCATGTGTCTAAAACACACTCAAAAGGATTAACATACAGAAATGACAGCTCTTGTTTTTATTGATGATTCTTTTATTTTTTATTCAGATGCTCATCGTCCATAAAGCAAAAAAAAAGAAAGAAAATCCCACCAAGTTTGTCATTTCAAATCTTTATTTTTTAAAATAAAAGCTAACAAGTAATCTGTGAATCCAAACATATTATCCCATTAATAATTCATATGAAAACAAGACAAGTATGCATCTGAAAGGCCTGTNAAGTAGTCATTGTACTTGTCTTCGTTAATCACAGGAATCAATCATGATTCACTCTATAAGCACTCTACTGCTTTTACTGGTATAGGCCTTACAGTAGAAAGTTAATGCTAACAGCATGTCAGTCTCTTCTGTATTTGAATTCCAGGTACCTAGCGAACTNTTCCCCTCATAGTGTGCTGAGTAGAATCAGAGACACGGGAGTTAGGAAGTGCTCAAAGAATAGAGGGAATAATATGAATCAGAATAACTTAGAATTGTTGATGGAAGGATCTGAGATTCCCAGTCTCCTAATTTCTACAGTCTAAAGTAAATTGCAAGGTTAAGAATCACTGAAAGTAAAGGTAGATATGATCATCAGTTTGTGAGACAGTATGGGAAAATCTTTAAAGTGAGAGGAGAGCAAGGGAAGGAATATAGGGAGGTCCATANAAAAACTAACAGCTATTTGAAGGATCATATGAAAACCTAATGCAGTAGAAGCTTTTAAAAATATTTATGCATATGAAGGCAATCTAAATGACAAATAACAGGGGGAAAGAGCCCCAACTGGATAGCTCTCGTTACCAAATGAAGCTTCCAGTAACAGGAATGGGTTGCATGTAATCAAGTTTGGGGCCAAAGGAGTCTCATGGGAGTCCCCAACCAACCAAGGCTATTTCCAAGGTGGCTCACCACAAACTGACAATAAGATGCTATTACTAAAAAAAATACCTAAGCAACTCATTCAACATGGAGAAGTTGAGCTGGAGCCTACATGTACAGCCTTCACCCCTACAGACTAGTGTTCATGGTACTGGAAGATACTCTACATGCTACCAAAAGAGAAACATAAATCCAACCCAGCTACAAACTCTTTGTTTTACAATGGTGACAATGCCTCCAAGGTACACTGATTCAATAGTGGCTCAAATCTTATGGAATGGCATGATCAACCAGTGTCTGATTTGACTTAAGTTTTACTCCATGAGAGGGAATCCATCTCTGATGCTGCTTGGCTGGCCAAGAACCTGAGACTAGATAGCCTAAGAACCTAGGAGGAAATGATATTCTACTATTAAGCTAAAGGAACAGAGCAATAAATTAATGCCTAATGGCATTCTGCTCTGAAAATATATTCATCCCTTACTCAACCATTGCCTTCTCCTGCAGTAGATGGGAATAAATAGAGACCCACAGCCGGATAAAATCTCAGAAAGTCTGAGACCTTNGAAAACTCAGCCCCAACAAGGGATGCCTCCATCAATTTCCTCCTCTCAGGGCTCAGGAAACTCTGCAGAAGAGGAGGCTGAGAGAGTGTAAGAGCCAGAGGAAATGGAGGGCACCAAGGAAACAAGGCCTGCTAGATACAACACAGCTGACTGACATATGAATTCACAGAGACTGAGGCAGCAGGCACAGGGCCTGTACATGTCTACACCAGCTGGGCTCCTGGAACTGANAAGAGAGGTGGACATGCACCTGCATCCCTACCTCAGATACTGTCTTCAATGGATAGCAACTTGAAAACGGAAATTTTGTTTTCTCCAGTGGCGTCTTAGTGGGAAAAACAGANCTTAAAGATAGGCTCCACATCCAGCAGTACATGGCTGACACAATAAGAACTCAATGGAATATTTGGAGTTTCTTTGTCTCATAATGTTTGTTAAGTCGTGACTTTTTTTCTTTTCTTTCTTCTTCTTCTTTTTTTTTTTTTTTTTGTTAATCCTACAGGTTCTTTGCATATATACTATGGCTTACAGCTTTGTGTGTTTATGCTGCTATGGTATTCCTGTGTGTATGAACATGCTTTTTTCTGTGTCTTATGAATATATTATGTGTTTATGCTATTACAGTATTCCTGTGTGTATGAACATGCTTTTTCTGTGTCTTATGAATATATTGTGCTTTTTATTTGCCTCCTTTTCTTGTTTGGTTGTTTTGTCCTNTTCTGATTTGTTTGCTTTGTTCTATTTTATTATTTTATATTATGCCTTAGATGCCTCTTTGTTTAGTAAGGAGAGACAGAAAGGGTAAGTTCAGATGGGAAGGGAAGTGGGGGGAGGAAATGGGAAGAGGAGGAGGGGAAAGAGAAATAGTAATCAGAATATATTGTATGAAAAAATCTATTTTTCTATAAAAGGAAAAAATAAAGTGAGAGGATAAAATAATTGTGCTGACAGTTTACCCAANAGTTTGAATCGATGGACATTTGTCACTCTGAGCCTTAAAGATTTGTTTCTGGAACTGTGGAACTTTCAAGATGAATATTCAGCTTCCTGGATAGAGGCATAGTGTTAGGGTGGTAGGGTCCCAAGTAGGAAAACAGAAGGATGGAAGGACAAAAATAAAAGGTCTTTTGGGAAAGAGTTTTCGGGATGATGGACAACTGATTAATTGCTATCAAAAGAACAAAAATGAGAAGAAAGATTTACTTTTGTTTGTTGTATTTGGGAGTCTTTATCTTGCAAATGATGCTTTGGGTGATTGTAGTGTTTAACACTAAAAGTTATAATTTTAGAAAGANTGAAACTTCTGGTCATTCAAAAAATTACTTCATGTGTTAATTCATGCTAACTTTTACATTAACACTGGGAAATATGTGAGTTCATTAATGGTACAAATTATTCACTTTGTAGATCTGAATGATTTTTATATCAGAAAATATTTTTAAGACATTTATTTATTCATGTGTATGTCTATGTGTGTTGCTTATGTGTGGGGTTCAGAGAACAACGTGCAGGACTCAATTTTCTCCTTCTAACATGTGGGTCAAGGTGATTTCATATGTCAAAATTAATAATTATTTAGTGGTTGCTTCCTATTGGGGAACCTTTGTTATCAAAAAGACTCCTAAGCTTGTTTGGAAGCCTAGTTCTGTCCCTACTTATGATATGAACATTACTCACAATAATTTTGAAACAACCATCAAAGGTTCAGTTGATGAAAGTATCAGAGAAGTTTCTCATAAAAAATACAACTTATTTCAAAGAAATATATAACAAAATCAAAGCCTAGAGTACCCACATACGCCATTATGGTTAGTATATATAATTTTTAAATGATATAAATTTAAATTACTATAAATTATGTATTCATCTGTTTTTTAGAAAAGTTATATATATTACTATATATAAATACTATAAATTTGTGTGTTCATAATTATTATATGTTACCATAAATTATTTATTCTTCAGTTTATGAGAAAATATGCATGGATGAATCAGAAGATTATCAGAAAACTACTTTCAAGACAGAAATATCTAGAACTAGATGTAAAACTGTAACAAATAATAAATATTCATGTAGGCGATGCTGAAGAAATATCTGGAGTCCTTATAATAAAGGTAAGTGAGTTTGTAATTCCCACTAAACTGAATATAGGAAAAATAAATATTTTCTTTGCTGTTATAGTAACACATTTTAAGAAAAACCTTTCTCTACTATGACAAAATGATAGTCTGCAATACAGTAGTGTTCCTGTTCCACAATAAAAAGTAATAATGTTTTCCTCAGAAATGATTTCTGGTTTTGGTAATGATTTGAAAAAAAAAATGAAGAGGAAAAAGATTCTGTAGATGTGCCTAAAGGAAAGAGTTTTTACTGATATCAATGAAACTGTTGCTTCTGTGTTAATTTGTACCACAATGAGAAGGCTGTTGAGGAGACACACTTGACTTTTCTATTTCTGGAAGCTATATTATGCAGTGTGTTTGTTTGTACACACAGCTCACATTCTTCCTCTCAGATTGCTAAAGTAAAGAAAGACCTTTAGTGAAGACTGGCTTTATCAGTAGTGAATCGCTGCAGAATTCACATCCAACTCAAGGTCTTTGTTATTCCTTAGCATCAAATGATCAAGTCTTCATCCAGGATAAGAGAATATTCAGTTTTAAAGAAAGCACCCTAAAGTCTAGAATCAGTCTCCCTTCAGTGAAAAAAAAAATGCTCTCATTTTATTTCATAACAACACAGCACTAAAATCACTCCTCAAAAAATGATTGAAAATATGCACTAACCATAAGAATTTTCAACAAAACTCATAAAACCTGATTCCTTGCACTTCTCAACCTCTAATTTGCAAAGATGAAAAACCTGTGTTCTGTGCTCTGAAGACAAAACNCAGAGGAGGAGGCCACTTCAAATACACATGACGGTGGACTGTCCTGTCTGCTAGTAGCAGGAGGTAGAGAAACAAAATCAATGCCAAGGTTGGTCTTATACTCGTTATTCTATAAGCAGGATTGTGGTTTGGGTTTGAACTGTCTCCTAATAAAAGAATCATGTGTTGAAAGCTTGATCCTCCAAGCTGGTAGATCTAATCATTGAGCAAAGACNGGGTCATAAAAGCCCTGACATAATCAATCAATTGATTCATTTGATGGCACTTAGGAAGGTGGTAGAAAGGAAGTAAGTCAGATTTATTTCTTTGAAGGAAAGTGTCTGGAGCCTGTCTTTGTGTATCTGTCACTTACCCTTTCCTGCTCCTGGCTTCCAAAAGGTGAGTAGCCTCCTTTACCATTCTCCTGCTGTTGTGACATTTTGCCTGGCCACAGACTTTAAATCAATGGAATATTTTGAGCATTTATAGGACATTTATAGTATCTGGTCATACTCACCTACCACCCTCTCCTATACTTTTCCCACATCNATCAACCCCCTTCCTCTCAACAAGTGCTACTCCCACTATAATTATTGTTTCTCTTTGATTTATTTTTTGGTTTNCATTTGATTTGTTTTGATTTGAAATCTAACAAGTTTAACAAAAACTACACTTTTAGACACTAGAGTGCTAGCTACTCAATGATGACTACTCCACTGTAGACAACGACTCCTCTTTACCTCCTGCTGTCACCTACTAACAGTTCCCCAGAGACGGTTGCTAGTCTTCCACCTGTGACTGAATAGAAAACTATATTTTCCTAGTAACCANCATAAGTAANCTGTGAGATTACTTTTGGGTCCATGGATCATAACTAAGGAGACAACATTGACATCATCTAATAAGTCAGCTATAGTTTAATCATTTTTTCATTTTTGCCATTTACTGAAAAATAAACTTTTCATACAATATATCCCGATTATAGTTTTTCCTCCCTCTACTCCTCCCAGTTCCTCCTCACTTCACCTGACCTCTGAACCCACTTTAATTCTGTCTCTCATTAGAAAGAACAGGCTTCTAAAAGATAACAACCAAACATGACAAAATAAAATATGATAAGATAAATCTAAAAACATCACATCTAAGCTGGACAAGGAAACCAAAGAGAAGGAAAATAACCTCAAGAGCAGGCACAAGAATAAGAGACCCACTCATTCACACACTCAGGAGTCCCATTAAAAAAAAAAAAACTATAACATATATGCAAAGACCTGGTGCAGACACGTATAGGACCTGTGCTTGCCGCTTACGTCTCTGTGTGTTCATAGGTNCCTTGTTTATGTTATTCAGGGGGCTTTGTTCTCCTGGTGTTTTTCATCCCCTNTGGCTCTTANACTCTTTCCACCTCCTCTACTGCGTGATTCCTTGAAATCTGAGGGAAGGAATCCGATGGAAATACCTCATTTAGAGTGTCTCTCTCTCTCCACATAATGTCTGCCTATGGGTCTCTTCATCTGTTACCATATGCTGCAGGAGGAAACTTCTCTGATGATGACTTAATAACGCACTAACTATGACTATAGCAGAATATCATTAGGATTCATTATATATATATATATATATATATATATAATGAATATATTATAATATTAGATCAGAAGTGTTTTGGTTCTACCCCAGGTCTCTGGGCTATCTAGTCTAGGGCAATATTGGCATAGAACTTGTGGGAGTAACTAACCAATGTCTGATTTGACTAAAGGCTCACTCCATGAGATGCAACTCATGCTCAACACTGCCTGGGTGACCAAGAACCAGAGACTAGATAGCCCAGAGACCTAAGATAAAGTCATTTTTTAAACTATGGATATGGGCTATTTTGGGTAATAGTAATACTTCCATTTATATTTAGTGAANCTTTTACATATGTTCCCTTGTTCTTTTTTGTTCTTACAATAACTACATATCTCATTTAAGATATGATGCATGCAATTAAAAACTACATAGACAAAAATTACCAACACAAAACAAAAAGCACACACACACACACACACACACACACAAATGTATTCTGTTCTGTGGTGGTCAGCTATATCTGAGCACGGGAATTGCCCTGGAGTTTGGTTGATATAGTCAGTGTCATTCCATTACTGAAAATTAATTTTAATTTTTTCTTAGTTCATCTATTTTCATTTGTTCTTGTTTTGTTTTGTTTTTCTGTTGTTTTTTGTTTTCTTTATGTTTTTTTGTTGTTTGTTGTTAGTTTTCCTTTTTTTTAAAGAAAGCGAACATAAAGTTGGATGAAAAGAAGGTGGGGAAATTGGAAGACTTGGGGGAGGGGCTAGAATATGGTCAAAATATATTGTATGAAAGCAGATTTAAATATATAAAATTTAAAATATAGAAGAAGTCATATATGGTAGATTCTGGTATTCATCTTCTTTATGTGATAGAGATTCTTTAAGACCATTAAAATTTATTTACTTATATTCTTGCCACTATATTCAGTGATTGATAAATAATAGCCCATTAATAAATATTTAATGCACAGTTATGAAATGGGGAATAGTCTACCTGACAACTAGACATTGCAATGGATTATATGGAGCATGTGTTCAGGAATGCGAGGCATGTTTACCTTATATGAGTCCTTCCTTTTATTTTGACCATATTAATACAATGAAGTAACCACTGTGCAAATTAACATAATGAAACTTATCAGTCCTGTGCATTCCTTAGGATTTAATCAGTTTTTGTATTCCTTGCATAGTAAAATATATCATATAGAAATATAAGTTAATTTGTACATTTCCCAAGCTATACTAAAATACTTTTTCCCAATTTCATTGGGATTTCTTTTTCACTCAGATATAAAGAAGAAAACTATTACAGATATTTTTGTATAAAATATTTGAAGAACATAAGCCTTGTTCTCCAAAGATATATATTTAGCAGTTCAATTTTAGGGCTTTATGAAAATGTATGTTAAAAAGTAAGAGAAATTAGAAAATAGTCTTCAAAATATTTCACCAGTTATATTAAACCAGAAAAGCACAAACACTATATGTGCTGAACACTTTATTTAATAGTTTTCATTTTTAATATTTTACATCAACTACACTAGTAGGTATAATAATTCCACACTATGGTTTTCACTTGTGTCATCTGGCAATTAATAGTGTAGAGTATATTTTCATGTGTTTGGCCTCAAGGCCATCTTGTTATATGAGATGTAAATTTCAGTAGCTTGGGAGATNTTCCAAAATTGTATTCAAAGGCTTTGAAATGCAATAAAATTTGAAAAATGAAGCACATGAGCATTCATGCTCATAATATGAATTTCAACATTAACTGTTCTTTCTTTATCAAGCATGACTATATCCCATCATCACTGTACCTGTCTGTTTGTATGACCTCTTCCTGAGGAAATGTTAAAGATGTCCATCTGCCCCAAATAGGGTATTAAGGGAAAGCCAAGGTAAAAATTCCATCAAAGTCCAACTTGGTAAACAAATGAGTTTAATTGGCTTACATACAGAACTGCATGAGAGTTTACTGCAAGGAGCACAGGTGATCCCAAAGCAGCTGCATCACTGCTAATCATATGTCCTACCCAATCATGGAAAACAGGCTCATAAATGAAGCATCTTTCAGGTACCTTTCCTGTTTTTATAAATTCTANAATTATTCTTGTTTTAATTAAGCTTCATATTCACATTTTAATCATTCATTTTGCATGACTAAAAATAAGATAGTATTTTATTGGAGAATTAATTCACTATGTTCATATTCTATTTTCATTTGTGTATCAGCCATTAGTTTATTTTATTTAGCAAAACACTAATGTAGCATGATAGAAGTTANGTTTCCTTATTATTATTTGTTTTGTTTCATTTTCATTTTTAAAGGCATATTCTCTATGGACGACATGGCTGTTTCTTCTCTGAGATATTCATGGATAATTTTCTCTACATATTTTCACTCTTCTTGAGTAAATACCCGGTGGAGTTTCTGAATTGTAAGAGATT
>LZPO01108367.1:0-14451 GCA_001675575.1 Neotoma lepida | reverse complement strand
CAGACCCATCAGAATAACACCTGACTTCTCAATGGAGACTCTGAAAGCCAGAAGGTCCTGGACAGANGTTAGGCAGACACTAAGAGACCACAGATGCCAACCCAGAATATTATATCCAGCAAATCTCTCAATCACCATAGACAGAGTAAACAAAATATTTCATGACAAAACCAGATTTAAACAATACCTATCCCCAAATCCAGCCCTACAGCAAGCACTAGAAGGAAAAGTCCAACCTACGGAAGTTAGATACACCCATGAAAACACAGGCAATAGATAATCCCACACCAACAAATACCAAAGAGGGGAAACACAACATTATCACCAAAAAAAACCAAAACAAAACAGGAATTAACAATTGCTGGTAATTAATATTCATCAATATCAATGGTCTCAATTTGTCTATAAAAAGACATCGACTAACAGAATGAATATGAAAACAGGATCCATCCTTCTGCTGCATACAAGAAACATACCTCAACTTCAAAGACAGACACTACCGCAGAGTAAAAGGCTGGGAAAAGACTTTCCCATCAAATGGACTTACGAAGCAAATATTTTATTAGATATTAGGATAGNTNNANCTATCCTAATATCTAATAAAATAGACTTCAAACTAAAATCAACCAAAAGAGATGGGGAAGAACATTACATATTTATCACATGGAAAATCCACCAAGATGAAGACTTAATTCTGACCATTTTTCTCCAAATACAAGGGCACCCACATTTGTGAAAGAAACATTACTAAAGCTTAAATCTCACATCAAACCCCACATACTAGTAGTGGGAGATTTCAACACCCCACTCTAACCAATGGACAGATCTGCCTGACAGAAACTTAACAGAGAAATAAGGGACCTAACAGATGTTATGAATCAAATGGACTTAATAGATATCTACAAAACATTCCTAACACAAAAGAGTATACCATCTTCTCAGCACCCCATGGAACCTTCTCTAAAATTGACCACATGCTCGGTCACAAAGCAAATCTCAACAGATACAAAAAAAATTGGAATAACCTCCTGTATTTTATTGGACCACCATGCCTTGAGGTTAGATTTAAACAACAACAAAAATTACAGAAAGCCTACAATCTCACGAAAACTGAATAACGCCCTAATCAATCACCAATGGGACAAGAAAGAAATTAAAGATTTCCTAGAATTCAATGAAAATAAAAGTATAACATACCCAAACTTATGGGACACTATGAAAGCAGTGCTAAGAGGAAAATTCATAGCACTAAATGCCCACATAAACAGGATGGAGAAATCTCACACTGCTAACTTAACAGCACACCTGTAAGCTCTAGAACAAAAAGAAGAAAACTCACCCAGGAGGAATAGATGCCAGGAAATAATCAAATAGAGTGCTGAAATCAATGAAATAGAAGCAAAGGGAACAATACAAAGAATCAATGGAACAAAGAGTTGGTTCTTTGAAAAAATCAACAAGATAGACAAACCCCTATCCAAATTAACCAAGAGGCAGAGATGGAACATCCAAATTAACAAAATCAGAAATGAAAAGGGAGACATAACAACAGACAACCAGGAAATTCAGAGAATCATCAGGACATACTTCAAAACCCTGTACTCTACAAAATTGGAAGATCTGAAAGAAATGAACAATTTTCTGGATAGATACCACATACCAAAGTTAAATCAAGACCAGATAAACTATTTAAATAGACCAATAATCCCTAAGGAAATAGAAACAGTCATTAAAAAAAAAGAGCCCAGGACCAAATGGTTTCAGCACAGAATTCTACCAGATTTTCAAAGAAGCGCTAATTCCAATACTCTTCAAATTGTTCCATACAATAGAAACAGAAGGAACATTACCAAAGTTTTTTTTATGAAGCTACAGTCACCTGATACCCAAATCACACAAAGATGGAACAAAGATAGAGAATTACAGACCAATCTCCCTCATGAATATCGATGCAAAAATAATAAAATATTGGCAAACTGAATCCAAGAACATATCAAAAAATTATCTACCATGACCAAGTAGGCTTCATTCCAGGGATGCAAGGATGGCTCAACATACAAAAATCTGTCAATGTAATCCACCATATAAACAAACTGAAAGAAAAAAAAACACATGATCATTTCAGTAGATGCTGAAAAAGCCTTTGACAAAATCCAACACCATTCATGATAAAGGTCCTAGAGAGATCAGGAATACAAGGAACATACCTAGACATAATAGGGGCNATTTACAGCAAGTAGACAGCCAACATCAAATTAAACTCAAAGTGAAAGAAACTCAAAGTGATTCCACTAAAATCAGGAACAAGACAAGGCTGTTCACTCTCCACATATTTACTCAATATAGTATTTGAAGTTCTAGCTAGAGCAATAAAACAACAAAAGGAGATCAAAGGGATACAAATTGGAAAGGAAGAAGTCAAACTTTCACTATTTGCAGACGATATGATAGTATACATAAGTGACCCCAAAAATTCTGCCAAGGAACTCCTACAGCTGATAAACTCCTTCAGTAATGTGGCAGGATACAAGATCAACTCAAAAAAATCAGTAGCCCTCCTATATACAAATGATAAACAGGCTGAAAAAGAAATTAGAGAAACATCANNCTTTACAATAGCCACAAATAATATAAAATACCTTGGGGTAACCCTAACCAAACAAGTGAAGGATCTGTATGATAAGAACTTTCAGTTGTTGAAGAAAGAAATTTAAGAAGATTTTAGAAAATGGAAAGATCGCCTGTGCTCATGGATAGGTAGAATTAACTTAGAAAAAATGGCAATCTTACCAAAAGCAATCTACAGATTCAATGCAATCCCCATCAAAATGCCAACACAATTCTTCACAGACTTGGAAAGAACAATACTTAACTTCATATGGAAAAACAAAAACCCAGGATAGCTAAAAGAATCCTGTACAATAAAGCAACTTCTGGAGGCATCACTGTCCCTGATCTCAAGCTCTACTGTAGACCTATAGTAATAAAAACAGCTTCTTACTGGCATAAACACTGACATACGGACCAATGGAATCAAATTGAAGATGCTGACATTAATCCACANATATATGAACACCTGATATTTGACAAAGAAGCCAAAACTATACAATGGAAAAAAGAAAGCATCTTCAACAAATGGTGCTGGCATAACTGGATGTCAACATGTAGAAGATTGCAAATAGATCCAAATCTGTCATCATGCACAAAACTCAAGTCCAAGTGAATCAAAGACCTCAACATAAATCCAGCTACACTGAACTTGATAGAAGAGAAAGTAGAAAGTAGTCTTGAATGCATTGGCACAGGAGACCATTTCCTAAATATAACACCAGTAGCACAGACACTGAGAGCAACAATTAATAAATGGGTCCTTCTAAAACTGAGAAGCTTTTGTAGGGCAAAGGACACAGTCAATAAGACAAAATGACAGCATACAGAATGGGAAAAGATCTTCATCAACCCCACATCTGATAGAGGGCTGATCTCCAAAATATATTAAAAAAATCAAGAAACTAGACATCGAAATACTGAATAATCCAATTAAAAATTAGACTACAAAGCTAAACAGAGAATTCTCAAAAGAAGAATCTCAAATGTCAGAAAGACATTTATGGAATTGTTCAACATCCTTAGTCATCGGGGAAATGCAAATCAAAATGGCTCTGAGATANCGTCTTATACTTGTCAGAATGGCTATGATCAAAAACAGTGATGACAGTCTATGTTGGAGAGGATGCAGAGCAAGGGGAACACTCCTCTACTGTTGGTGGGAGTGCAAACTTGTACAGCCACTGTGGAAATCAATATGGCAGTTTCTCAGAAAATTGGGAATTGATCTACCTCAAGACCCAGCTATGCCACTCTTGGGCAAATACCCAAGGAATGCTCAATCATACCACAAGGACACATGCTCAACTATGTTCATAGTAGCATTATTCGTAATAGCCAGAATCTGGAAACAACCTAGATGCCCATCAACTAAAGGATGGATTAAGGAAATGTGGTACATATACACAATGGAGTACTACTCGGCAGAGAAAAACAGTGACATCATGAAATTTGTAGGCAAATGGATGGAACTAGAAAATATCATCCTGAGTGAGGTAACCCAGACTCAGAAGGACAAATATGGTATGTACTCATAAGTGGATACTAGATGTAAANCAAAGGACAACCAGACTGCAACCCACAGCTCCAGAGAGGCTAGCTAGCAGGGAGGACCCTAGGGGGAACACATGATTGTCCAGCTAAGGAGAAATAGATGAGATCTATATGACCAAACTGGGGGTGAAGGGGGTAATGGAGGGCAAGGGATGGGGGACAAGAACATATAGGAATGGGAGGTTTGAACTGGAACAGGGATAGAGTGGGAGGGTAAGGAGAGAGACATCATGATAAATGAGGACATCATGGGAATAGGGAGAAACAGTGCTAGAGAAGTTCCCAGGAATCCAACAAAGATGACCCCATCTTAGACTACTGACAGTTGTTGAGAGGATGCCTGAACTGGCCTACTCTGGTGACCACATTGATGAATATCCTAATTGTCATCATAGAGCCCTCATCCAGAGACAGATGGAAGCAGATGCAGAGATCCATGGCCGGGTGCTCCAGGAACCCAATCAATGAGAGAGAGGAGGGATTCTATGAGCAATGGGCATCGAGATGATGATGGGAAAATATACAGAGACTGCCAGCCAAACTAGTGGAAACACATGAACTGTGGACCAATAGCTGGGGAACCCCCATGGTACTGGACTGGGACCGCTGGATAGGTGAGACAGTTGTTTAGCTTGAACTCCTTAGGGGGCCCCCAGGTAATGAGATCCGGACTCATCCCTGGTGCATGACCTGGCTTTTTGGAGTCCAGTGCCTATAGTGGGACACCTGGTGCAGCCTTGGTGCAGGAAGGAGGGTCTTGGTCCTGCCTCAACTGAATGTACCAGGCTCTGCTGACTCCATATGAAAGGCTTTGCCTTGGAGGAGGTGGGAAGTGGGATGTGGGTTGGGGGAAGGTTGGGGGATAGGAGGCAGGAGGAGAGGGGATCTGTGGTTGGTATGCAAAATGAATAGAAAATCTTTTAATAAAAAACGTTTAAAAAGTCAAATGCATGCCTAAAATCCAACATTTGCAAGAAAAGTCTAGTTTTATCTCCCACTGTTCCCAAAGGCTTATCAAGGTTCCTGAACTGATTCCCAAGGAATGTTAACAAATGTCAAACTTTGACTTACCTGGGTATGCTCCTAAAATAGACACTCAGAATGTGAATTATTTCATGGTAATAATTTAATAAAGTATCCTTTCTTAAATAAGCTAAAGTGCTATTTTTGATCTGTGAGGTTAAGTGTCTGACTTCTCTTGCCAACCACATCATTCATATACATACACTCATATACAATCACTGGGTTTATTACTTTCTAGATTTAGCACCAATCCTGAACTTGTATATAACACTGTCTTTACTATGATTTTAGAATTTTTTAAAATGCTGCTTATGGAGATTCAGTATCAAATGAGGTAAAAGAAGTATTCCAATTATACTATCTGATATTTGTGAAACAATCCATTTATCACTTCACTTAAATGATTAAGTAAATTCTTTCACTCATGTTAGAATAATGGTATATGACACAGGTCCAAATTATGTGCAGAAGTAACCCCAGTATATTTATTTGCAATAAATTTAAAAATTGTAGTAATCCCATAAGCATCACATGACTTAATTAATTAGCCATTAATTAATTAATTTAAAACACATGTATCAAACACCTTTGGTGTGTCAGGCACNCTATGAGATAGTCTCTAGGATACCACACAGCCTTAAGGAACTCACTGTTAGTGACAGTTTGCTTCATTAAGCCAGAGACAGGAATTCCAGCATTAACAATTGCTTGAAATGTTAAGATTGACAATAACAAGCAACAGACTAGTTTTGAGAAATCATACTTCATCATTAAAAAGTCCTGAAAAGGAACACTGAGCTAATTCTTTCCCATTGCTACTGTGAATTCCTTAAGATCATCATTTATTGACTATATAGTAAAGCTATCAAAAGGAGTATTACATCAAAGCACTCACTGTTTAAATGCAAAATATCTTAGAGTAAGAAACAATATGCTGAGATATGTAGAGAAGGCTCAATGGTTAGGAGTGTCTGATGTAGTTCAAATCCAGACCCCACATATGTAACTCCAGCAATTCTGTGTGGGTGAGGGAAATTGGCACACGAGAATTTCTGAGGCTTGCAGGCCATTAACCTGGCTTCAGGTCCAGGGAGAAACTCTATCTCAAGGGAATAAACTTGAGAATGCTAGAACACAACACCTGATGCCCTCTTCTGGGCTCTTCATACANAGGCACAAACCAACATCCACATACGTGTACACATATAACAGACACAAACCCATAGACAATACATAATACTCCCATGCATAGTTAAATTAATAATAAAATATTTTTTGAAGAAATGTGGTTTGTCTTGGATTCTCTTTTGATTTATTAAGTCAAAATCATTATTTTTATGTTTACAGCAATATCTATTGAGGTCTTCTTTATTACAACAAATATATTAATATTTATAACTTTGATATCAGTAATGAGAAGTAGGTATCAATACTTCTTCCACTTAACATATGAGCAAATTGATAGGATCATGTCATCAATCATGTCCAAACTTCACCTCCACTGAGTGTATGCAGGAAATCGCCATTCTGACAGTATGAAACACTGAAAGTGTTTAATAGGGTCATCATTTTATGGATATAATACTATGGGTATTTATATATTTTATAGTAGTGTGCTGTTAAGCATAGTTATTTAATTATATGCAAATTTATGTTTGTTTTTAAACTTGATAAAGAGGCAATAAAACATTGAATAAATAAGTAGGAAAATCAATTCTGATAGTTATTTTACATTTATGTATTCAAATCTATATAGAAAAGTCTACCCTTATGGGACTAAACGTTTGAATATAGATTTTCAATTTTATTACAGTCTAGAGTTTCTGACAGATTAATATTGTTAATGTTTGTAAATGTCTTATTTTTATATTTTAAACTTTTGTCTTTATTCCATAATATGATAACCTGCAAAGCTAGAATTTGGATTATTGTAAACTAATATGTTGAATGTTAAATCTACCCAGAGATTGAATGTGCTAACTAATACTAATACACACAAGATATTTCCAATGCTGCAATCAATATTTCACCAGTGAAAATGATTCTTACTTATAGAAAATCTCAGTTGTATCTAATTTAAGAGATTTCTCATAAGATTTTTTTTTTGTCTTACTGTAACTTGAATGCTTTCAAAACTTGAAAGTCCTTTGATGTCACCCAGCCTCTTTAGGTTTGAGGAGTTTAACATTAACCTTTGCAATATTGTTACAATTTATACANACTGAATCTTTCCAAAGTTTCCATTCAAGGCAGAATAATACACAGTGCCAAGGGAATAGCCACATCCCCTGTCATTAGCCTTTCTTCGAAGTGGACACTCTTACCCACTTCAGAAGAATTCATTTACATTTTTCTAATTCCCTGAATGTTTTTATTAAGCTCAGAAGTACGTATGTTGATAGTTTCATCTTGTTGCATTTGCATTTTAAGGCTATCATTGCCAAAACAAATATGAAAAAATCATAGATGAGCATAATTTTTAAAACTTCTGTAATAAATATGTATGTTGAAAATTTGATTTTAAGTATGAACTGCTTACATTTTGATGAGTTTTCTCCTGAAATTAATAATTGTACTAGAAAAGGTATCAATTTTTTATATTTATTTATTATGCTCCTAAACACAGTTTCAGTATAGTTTGAAAATTATCTGCATTAACTATAAAAAGTTATATATATATATATATATATATCTGCTTGAAATCTGACATATGGCAATAATTCTATTTAAATCTGTACATAATTGGCCTTCATAATTGTACTGTCATAGTTTTCAATGTATACATTTCTTTCAGGTGTAAATTATTGTCTGGCATGACTATTAACTTGTACAATCTTTGAAGCCCTATGTGTTCATAATCTTTACCTGATAACCACTTAAGTTCTCACAAGTGGACCTATCACTCCAGCTGCATATGATGCCAGAGTTGACAAGACTGATTTTCTAGAACAAATGAGTTTGAAGGTAAATCTTTAGTAAGTATACTGATCTGTGTCCAACAGGAAAATTGAAGCAGTATGCAGAGTAAATAACTGCACACACAACACACTTGGTTTGGAAGAAGAATGAAGCAAAATAGGATTGAATTAGGTGAAATACAAGGAAATTAATGGCTCCTTCACATGCCATCCCTTTTCTTTTCCAGTGAAATTTTTGTATTTTTAAAATTTTATATTTTTATAACCTTTATATTTTATTTTCTCATACACTATATTTTGATCAAATTCTCTCCCTTTCCCTATTTTTTCCTTATGCTCCCCCTGCCTGCCTGTGGGGGCCTGCAGAGCCATGTGCCAGTGGAGGCAGGGAGGGAGAAACCCAGGTTGTTTGCAGGTGAATGCAATTAAAGTTTCAGGTCAGGAGAGATAATGCCAACACATGATCCCCCTTGTGGACAGCATTGTAGATAATATAGACCAGGTGTGTGATTGGGTGACCTTTAAGCTGATTGTCCTATTAGGGTGTCGATCCCTCCCAGCCTTGTGATTTTATGCTTTAAAAGGGGTTTGATGATTTTTAATAAGTGAGTTCCTGCTTGACAGGACTCCCTGTCGAGTCTGATTGTCTCCTGAAAGGAAGGCTGGGGAACAGGCAGGCAACACACACTTACCCTTCCTCAGTCCCAGGTCATCTCTTCTGGGGGACCTAAGTTCTCAGTGGGGCAGACCCCCACACCTGCCTACCCACAAACTTTATATTCTTTTTATCTATTTCAAAGAAAAACAACAAACAGAATCAAACACATGAAAGTAAAAGAAATAAAAAAAAAATACCGAAAAGTGGCACCCATACACACAATATGGAGAATATGGAGTCTGCTTTGTTTTGGTCAATTATTCCTGGGCATGGGGTCTGCCACAGAGCACTGTTGATATTCCCAGTACTTCGCTAGAAAACTGATTTCCCCTTTTCCAGCAGGTGTCCATTATATAGAGAGTGTTGGTTAGGGTGGGAGCCATTTCCCTTCTCAGTGCTGAGATTTTGTCCGGTTTGAACTTGTTGCGGTCTTCTGTTTGCTCTCACACACTCTGCAACTTTATATGTGTATTAGTGTTGTTGTGTCTGGAAAATGCTATTTCCTTGGAATCATCCACCACTGCTGACTCTTACAATCTTCCTAACACCTCTTCCACATATATCCCTGAACATTGAGTGAAGGAGTTGATGAAGATATCCCATTTAAGGCTGAATGCTCCAAAGTATCTCACTCTCTAAAGATCATCCAATTGTGAGTATTTGTGTTAATTACTGCCCACTGGAATAAGAAATCTCTCTGATGAAGACTAAGTGATATCCTAATCTTTGGGTATAGCAATATGTCATTTGAAGTGACTTTATTGCAGTGTTCTCATAGCAGGATAATAGTGATAGGTTTTTCCCTAGGTCTATGACCCATCTAGTATTAAGTTCTTGACTACTTTGGCAGTTTTAGTTATGGGCTCCATCTNATGGAGTAGACCTTAAATCCAATCAAAATGTGGTTGGTTGCTTGCATAATATTTGTTCCACTATTGCACCAGTTGTATCTTTCAGGCAGGTCTCGGTTGTAGGTTGCAGGCTTTGTAGTCGGATGATTAGTTTTCTCCTCTGGTAACATAAAAATATCTTCCAGCACCATGAAATCTAATCAGCACAGGTGAAGCTTAAGTTGGTGACTCATTTGATTTCTTCATGTGTAATGACATAGGAAAGTGGTGTCTTCAGCAAAAGAGGCTTTCATTAGGTTGTAGATGAAAACCAACAGTCTTGGCAAAAACTAGTGATATTTGGAGTGGAGGGACTATTGCTGATGAGGCAACAATATATGACCCATTCCTGGCATTGAAGCTTTTACCTATTAGTCTATCTCTAGTTGNATCTTGTCATCCCTGTTATATGATGAATCCATTTAAATTCCTTTTACGTATATCTATTATTTGTTGATCTATCATCATGTGTCATATATATGTATATACATATACACATATATATATATATATACATATATATGAGCTTCTACAATAATAAGTTTGTATATGACTTTTTGAAAAGTATTTAGTGTTAGTTGTCCCTCCCTATATTTCCTGCTTTAGCCTTCTTTTCCAGCCTCCTTCCTATTTAATTCTTATTCTACTTTCTTTTTTATCTCTTTATAACACTGTATTCTATTTTCTTTTCCTAAATGATCATAGTAAATGCCATTTTCCTGAAACACTTTGATATATCCCAAATATTATGTGATTTGTTTTTGCTCTTTAATTTCTCCTCCTTATAATATCATTACATATAAAAGTATCTTTTAATTGTATGACCAAACTCTATACAGAAATTATGAGATAAGTCAATCAAATTTCTGTTATTGCATATACATTTTATCCTCCAGTAATTATTCAGTGAGTACCTAGATGGAGAGATGGATGAATGAATGGATGGATGGATAGACAGATGGATATCTAATGCATTAATTGCTGCCTACATATCTTCTCCTTTAGATTCTTTAACTACTGTCTTTCGGAAACATAAGTATCTGTGAAGAAATTTCCCCCCATATGACTAGGCATTATCACTTTTAGTAAAATATCAAATATTTTGCTTTGAATTTCCATTGTCAATCATGAGGACATTCAAATATCCATGAAATCTGTTTAAGAAGACAACTCTCACATGCACCTGCTGACATTTACCTGAAAGAAGTAAACCCTGAAGGGTGCCTTAATTCTCAAACAAAACACAATATGTGAAATGTACTTGATATCTATTTGAGTCAATACACTTTAATTAATATAAATTATCAATATGCATAAGATAGTNGACAAAAACAACAATAAAAGTTTTACTTTTAAAATAAACTGTATAAAATATATCAATTTTAATCTTTCTCAGGTCCTATTGGAAAGATGTTGATTTGTTATAGGTACCTTAAAGATTTGATCTATTAATTTTGTTAATTTTTTTATCAAATGATACCACTCAATTTATTAAAAATATCTAAAAGAAACAGTGATCAACACACTTGATACTCTACTACATAGTTTTGTAAACGACAGTTCTAAGGGTCAAATGCCTGTTTTGAAACATCATTTTATATTTAAATTAAAATTTAAATTTATATTGGTATGTAAAATGAATAGAAAATCTTTTAATAAAAAAATTTATATTTAAAATAGGAGGAAATTTTAAATTTTTCAGTTCAGAATTCTAACTGTTAAATTTTCAATATTTAATGGTCAATTTTTGTCTTAACATATCTAAAGATATGCATGCTCATGAAGCTTCCAGTAAGTACAACATCATGCTAAATTTCTCAGGAAAACACAAATATGCAGTATTATATTTTCTTTCAGGTTTACCTCAAGAGAAAGAAAAGCAAAACTTCTGTGAAAAAGGAATGTAATGAGTCTTAAGGACTATGACATGCATAGAACACCTGACCATGTGGTGCNAAACACAGGTGATACACCTATNGCACAACCCCAGAACCTAAGGGTCAAGAATATCATAGTATCATCTCTTGCTGCCNGATAGTTCTTATACACACGAAAGGGAAGTCGCACACATGAATCTTATTAATATGGTTGCCTAAACAAGACTTAATAGCAATGCCAGTTGACATGCCAAAATTGTTGAGGGAGTTCTCACAAGGCCTCACCCCTACATTAAAAAATACAGACAATTAATGACTGGTACTTAGCATATAAGTATCGTGTTTCAAAGGTGCATCTAGCAAATCAAGACAGAAAGAGGAAAAAAATGTTTCAAATTCTCTAGTTACCACCTTCTTGTTTTTTCTAATTTTTAATAGAGCTATATTTTCTATGTCAACTTTTTTATATACCACTGTACTTAATCTTCATAAATAGCTCACACTAAGAGAATGATGAGACTCATATTTATATTCCTCAGTTGGTTTTTATCATACAATAAGGAGAATGCCATAAAAATAATTTTTGCAATTTAAAACTATGTTACTTAGCTATCAAAGTACTAAAAGGCATTTTATCCATTTTTTTCTATGTCAAATATCTTCAGTTGTATTTGTTATTTCTTTCACAAAAGAACTGAAGTTGTTCGTTTTTAGTTCACCTCTCCCTGTCTCCTTCTTGGTTATAAATATGTATCTCCTCATTTTTCTCCTATAAATATGTATTTCAACATTTCACCTGGACAGATTGGCCAATTACTAAAAGAGCCAANGTGTTGGCCTGACATTAAACCTAGCCATTTGGGTGTTTTAAAATATAAAATATTCAAATGTATAGCAAAAGAATGTAAGAAAAGAAAAAGATGCTTTCTCAAATTACTGAGAATGAGCATATGGCCACTCACCACACATTAATCAGTATATACTTATGCATCTATGAACTTTCATATCCACCTATGTTTATATATTTTGATATTTTTATTTAAAGTAAAATTTATTTTCACTAATTCATAATTGTATATTTGGTCTTAATATATTTTAAGTATGTATCATCTGAGAATTTATGAAAGCTAAGAGGACCATTATGAAATATCTTTTTGATGCTGTCTTATAATAATATCTCTGAATATTAATGAAGCATAATTCAACTTATATATTCAACATCAACATTTATTTTTGAAAATCAAATGACTGCTTCTAAAATTTATCAAGTTGTTCTTCTCCCTTTAATATAATACAGAATTTTTGTTTATCCTATTTATATAAAATATTTCTCTTTTATCCATATGCTATATTTTTAAAATCTATCTGTTCCTATTTTTACCCATATATGACATGCTTTTTCATTTCTTTATATTTGTGTGTTTTCAGTTTTTAGTCAGCCACAATGGATTTATTTTTCACCTAAGTTATGTACTAAATATATGCTTAATATTTATTTGACAAACACATTTTTATATTTTGAGAAATAGAAATTTAGTTTTCCTCATAAACTCAGATCTAGAAATTCCCCCATGAAACAGTAGTAAGAAGCAGAATTTTGAAAAGGGACCAGGTCATGCAGGTTATGTCTCTATAATGGATTAATATTATTCTCATGGAGAGTTATTAACTTGGGAAAAGATTTACTATAAATTCATTCTTGCATTATTTCATTAATCTTGGTATTAACTTATTTAGACTTGAAGTTATTAGTGTTGTGTACTTCTTTAGTAGCAGAGATACAGAAGAGAAGAAAGNAAGGGGGTTACCTAGCTAGACTAACAGAAACACAGTTGTTGATAATGACATGGAAGCACAGAGATAGGATATATGACAAGCTAAAGTTACTAGACGGACTCAAATGCCGTGTGAAATATATTAAGCTTAATGGCACTATGTGAGTGAGAGACAAAGGCAGAAACAGAGAAATGAAGAAATCGTGCAAGAAAGAACCGGTGTGTAGTTGTGTTGTCTTGAACCACACAATTTACTGATCCCTAAAATAACAAAGTATAAAAGCAAAAGTCAATATATGTAAAAAGAAAACAAAAGATTAAGATGCATAAAAAAAATGCCAAACTAATATTTCAACCTGGCTTTCACTGTTACTTTGATACTTAATACATATGATTCAGTGTGTGATCAAGTAATAAAATTTTGTTAAACCATACCCAGTGAATAAATTACAGCCCATTTATTTGTCATTTTGCCATAGACCTGTTATATAATGTCTTATTTAATATATATTCAATTCTATATTCATTCTAAATTAATTCTACATTAAATCATGAAAGTATCATTTTGATTATTAAAATTGATTTTACCCAGACCAATTTGAAATTTCTTATTTTACCATAAATATAGTTTGACACAGAAATGATGACCCAATTACCTGTTACAACATAATTTCTAATTTTCTCTAACATTGTTAGTGCTGGGTCCAGAATAAGTGAGTACATGTCAGGNTAGAAGTGTTTTGTCACTGAATTGATAGCCCACTTCACCCTAGTTGTTGAGCATTTGTTTCATTGTCATATGTGTGTTTCAATAAGAACAACAGCCATGCCAATTTGGGCATATTAGTTTTGCCAAATGTACTACTTCATGTTGCCCTGCTGCCTATGATGTGTAACTCAAGCCCCGTGTGTATAAGGAAGGTGATAGTTAGTGAATGTCACTGAAACCAACAAATGATTCAGTTGTCTGGGGATTTCTGACAGCTTACAGAACCGAAGACCAAAAAATTGCTTTTCCAGAGCCTTTGATTTCAACCAACGTCACTGTGCTCTGATCCTTGGAAGAGGTGAACCCTTGTAGCTGCATTCTTTCTGTACTGAGTTATATTCTACCACTTGGCTTGCCACCTTCTGTTATCAATGGGAAAG
>LZPO01108366.1:42774-57926 GCA_001675575.1 Neotoma lepida | reverse complement strand
ACACACACACACACACACACACACACACAGAATAGAATAAAGAATTCAGATGAACAGAGTTCACTGGAAAAAGTAAATGGGAAGGGGTTGGAAGTTCTTAGATCTGCCCCCAGGGAACAGCGGCATCCCATTTAACAAACGGGAGCTCTTCAAACCCCTGAATTCAGGAATCTGTTGAGGGCTTCATCTCATGCTTATGGATTAGCCCAGTCTAGCCTCTCCCTCCCCACTTCCTACCCGTATCTTTCTTATTAGATCACGAACACACACACAAGCACGGATATTATTAATGTGAAGACAAACTAAGGAGATAAGTCACACACGGTGTTAGCTGAACCGTGGTAAACAAACTGTGGTAAATACATCACTCACTGTTGTAGGAACTGGAAATTATTTGAAACATGGAAGGCTGATTGTGCATCGCAAAAATTTTACTCTGAACATTCAAAAATCTTAAATTCTGCTTTAAAGGAACTTTTTTTTACAGTCTTGATGTTTCTTACTATAATGTGCAGCTTTATTTATTTATTTTTTTTGGTTGTGAGCCTAGCCTTTAACGGCTGAGCCATCTCTCCAGCCCAATGTGCAGCTTTATTGAAGCACTAACGTATTNAATACTGAATATTGAAAATATTATTGAAAATACCTATCTAACTGTACATGAGGAACAAGTTAGTTAAAACAAAATGATATCTAAAAACAAAGGCCTAGAAAGATGTCCANGATGAAGAGAAAGCAATCACATAATGAACTTTTAAAAATAAATATGTAAAATTAAATTAAATATAAATGATATGTAGAATGGTTTCATTCTTATTTATGCGTATGCATGGGTATCTGTGTGCATATGTGTATACTACCTGTGAGTGGGCGCCCAAGGCCTGGCATCTGATCCCCTGGAGCAGGAGTTATAGGTAGTTGGGAACCACCCAGTGTGGGTGATGGAACTGAACCTGGGTGNTCTGAAAGAGTAGCCAGGGCTCTTAAAAACTGAGTCAGTCTTCCAACCCCTGTATTTTAGGGGTTTTTNAAATTAATTTGGTGGGGCTGGAGAGATGACTCAGTGGTTAAGAGCCTTGTCNGCTTTCCCAGAGGACCTGTATTCAATTTCCAGAACCCACATTGCAGCTCACAACTATCCGTAATTCCAGTTCCAGGGAGGGCATCCAGTGTCCTCTTCTGACCCCGTCAGGTACCAAGCACATACATGGTGCACAGACATACATGTAGGCAAAACACTCGTGCACATAAGTAAAAAAGTAAAATGAAAAATTTGGCATTTTTAAATTTGAGAGATTTTACATATGATCTCCGTCTACTCAAAAGCGACACCAGTCTGTAGGTTTGTAAGCAGAAATGTGTAGATTTGTCCACTTTGAAAGTTAAGGTTAAAATGCCTTGAAATATGAATTAATATTTTCCATTTTCTGTGTTAGGCAAATTTGAACACAATTAGAATCATCTGGCTTTTGTCGGGCTCTGAGGAAACTACAGAGCCGTGCACGTGGCACCTTCTGCAGGGGTAGGTTTGGGCCGTTTTCCCTCTACTGACTCCCTTCCCTATCTGTGGCGCTGGGCTCACAGAGGACGCGTACTCACTCTGCTGTTCAAGTCCTCGATCTGCTTTGCTCGCTGAACTCGCCGCATCTCTATGACCTGCTCTCTCTTCTTCTGCAGCCACGCTTTAAACACCACCTCGTTCTCCTTCTTNTTCTCCTTCTCTTCCTCTATTTTGCGCTGCTCTTCCTAGTAGGGGGATCGTGAAAAGGCATTAGTAGAAAATTCGTGAAGCTGTATGTGAGTCAAATAGATGTATTCTGACTTCTGAAATTAGCGTTCCCTGCCTTGAAAATTGCTCCTCTTTCAAATACAGGGTGGGCCTCTAAATTACTTAAGAGGAAAAATAAAGTTCTCTAAAGCAGTCCAGCCAGGGAAGTGTATAGTTACATGGTGTTCATTATACACCATTGGGAATAATATGTATCTTTTGTCAACTCTTAGGTTACTTTTGGTACCAATTTATTAAATTACAGCAATGCAAACAATGGCACATTTTAGAAGCACTATAAATGGCTTGAGCATTTTTCATTATTGTTAAATTAGTTGTGATAAAGGTACTGCAGTTATGAAATAAAATACTTCACTCACTTAGAACTGTGTGGGAAACATATGCCGAAGACAAAGAATGTGGCCTATGCCACATTCTTTTAATTTTAAAAACACTTTAGCCAATGTTGGGAATGTAGCTAGTTGATGGGAAGCTTGCCTAGCAACCTTGGGTTCTATTCTCAGAACAGCAAAATACTAAAATTAAAGCAATAACTGAATAAATAAAATACTGGAGCTTAAAAATAAATAGGAATCGGAGAAAATATGCCAAAATTTGAGTCTACTGATAAGTATACAAGAGTTATGTTGATTTATAGGAGTTTGAAATTTTTTACTAAAATGTTTCTCAGGTTATTTATGTTCATAAACTGGCATTTTTGCTATCAAATGCACACTTAGAAACTTGGCTAACTATTAAGGAAAACTGAAATTGTATCTAGATTACTCAGCTACTGTTATAAAAAGAAGTTATCTAAACTTGAAGGAAGCTCCTAACATCTGTTCTGTAGAACTGTAAGGCAATCAGCGGGAGGAAAAGAATGGTGTAGCGGGAACAGCACCAAGCTACAAGTTGAATGTGAGCCAGGATCTCTCAGTGATCGGAATGTGTCAACTTTGACAAGGCATTTGACTTCCTCCTCTCGATTCTCATCATTTGAGATTGCAGATGGAATTTGGAGGCATCTCATTAGGATATTAGTCTCTATTCTCCCTTCCCCAGTAGTGGTGCATGCCGGGCACTGCTCTACCACTGAGCTACACCCTCAGCCAAGCCCCACTNTCAATCTAAAACTAAACTCCCCGAAGTCAAAGAATTATAGACACAGAAGATATATGAAGCNCACACAAATAAAACAATGATAATGCAAGTTAGCNTGTTGCCTGTACTTTGTGCCTGCCCTTTTCCATGTCAGATTTGATTCTGACCTATCTCATATAACTTTCAAGTGNCACCTTTAAAATGACAGTGTCATTTCTGAATTCTTGTCTGGGTCTAATGTAGATGTTCCACTATCTTTTGTGATAGTGATGAGAAAGAGTCAAGGTGAAGACAGTGTCCATACACACACATTCTCAACACTTACCCCAGCGATTTGACAACACGAAAGTAAGTAAGAGCTCACAACTCCTAGGATTTTGAACCCTCCCTGTCTTGTGACATTGATAAAACATGAAAATACACTCCCCTTTCAACACAAATGCCCACTTGCCTTCCTTCTTACCTCCCTCTTTAGCTTTTCTCTCTTCCGTTCAAGCTGCTTTTGGAGTTCTTTCTGTCGTGGCGAAAGACAATACGTTGAGGTCACTGGAGAGACACCTGCAGACTGTATCCTGTGATTATATCTCCTGCTTCTTTTATTTAGATCTGGGTTGGCAGCAGAGCTTGGACGAGTCTTGGGGTTGGGAGGTGGCTGAGGGACTTGAGCCAATAGCTCTCCTGTTGGAGAGAGNGTGTGAACCTTTGCTGCAGGCTCTTCTCTNTTGACCCCACCAAAAGACCCGGTGGGAGACCTGAGCGGCAACTGCGTGGATTCATTTTCTGCATTATTAGCACTATTAATGGGGGGCAGAAACCCCTGACTCTCAATGTCTTGCAAATTCATAAGCTCAAACTTTCCGTCTCTCTCTACCAGGATCTTTCTATCGTTTTCTTCACAGCTGCCGTCAGTAACTGACAGGACCACATTTTCTTGTCCCTGTTCACCAGAGATGCATAACTGGGACAGTTTTCCAGACATATGATTTTCATTCTCCAGGACAGCTTTACGGGTATCACTGTCTTCTAACGGTGGGACTTCTAAGTCAACTAATTTGTCTTTGAACTTAAGCTTCCGCTCCCTTTTGTCATTCACAGGCTCTTGATTCTGTAGGAGCTTGTTAGCCTCTATAATTTTCTCCATAATATATTTCCTTACTTCCTCATCCTCTTCTTCCTCCAGGTCTTTCTGGTTTTCTGCTTTGAAGTCCTGGAAGGAGTTCTCACTGTCAGAGTCGGATACGGGATCCAGTGGCTGAATACTTGGGACGGAGATGAAGTCATTTCTTCTGGGCAAGCCCTCGTCCTTTACAGATTTATCTGGATCAGAGAGTGGTTGGCCATATTCTGTTTCCGGTTCACTCTCTTTTAACTCCTCGTCAAGATCGTCTTCCTTCTTGCACGACACCTTTAAAAAAGACATGAGATTCTACTTTCTGGTACAATTGAGATTCTGTTCGTTTATTTGGGGGACAATTGAAATATTTTTTTTTTCTGTTCATGTGGTTTATTTTATACACAGGAGAATTTAAGAGCCTCTGGCTTACACTTTACTCATAATATTATAACCNGCATTTGGGAGCACCTCAGAGAAATACTGGAGAAAACAATGAGTCCTCACTATCTCACCAATTCTTCAACCCTGTGTGTGTTTCACATCTGGAGNTACTCCAGCTGCAAGACCTTGCTGCAACCTCCCCTCTCAGGAGATCTCTGCCTCCACTCATCCTGGACACTTTCTAATACAATGCAGAAAGCTCTCCTCTTACAGCCACCTTAAAACCTNCAACTTTGCCTTTTTTTTCAAATATTCTACTGTATTTATTTCTTCACCACATAACAAATCAAGATGGAGTTAAGTCTGTAAAACCCGCTGTCACATTCTTTCAGTTAATTTCCTAGAATCTGAATGACTATTCTTATTGTCGTCCTTCTAAAGCCGCCTCATTTGACACCCCAGTCACATTCCTTCTCACTTCATCACTTACTGACACTAATGGCCATACACAGAATTCCATATAAATATATATATGCCAAGTGTGTGTGTGTGTGTGTGTGTGTGCACTCCTGACTTTGCCTTCCATATATCTGACCAACAGTAGAGGATCCTGGTTAATGTACTTCTAAAAGGATATTATAGCTCAGATCAGCCCTTCATTTTTCTTCTGTCTTCATTACTCTGAAGCACTAATTTTGTCTTAAAGTTTCAGCTATTAGCAGGAAGATTATATTTTAAAGGATTTATTTATATTGAAAGTATAAACCCTTGATTTTTTTCANGTTTTCACCTTTGATGCACTAAATCATGTTAATTACTTATTTATTCAGATTAAAATTTCATTATCATTTGAGCTTCGTTAAATGCATTTTTATTCTCATTCTCTCGTTCACCCAAGCTTTAAGACACAGTATTTAAATTATCTGATGTTTCCACTTCTTATCTCCAAGATGGGGATAATGGTATTTGCTCAATACACATCAAGAAAGCATTGCAAAGTTTAAACAAGATACCATTAGTGAAAACCTTCCTGGCTTGCAAAGCACCTTCCTAATGTAACTGNCACNCATGCTATTGGTAGTTTACACGTACCTCTACTACGCTGCCATTACTTCTTTCTTTATCATTGATCAACCACTCCAGGTCCTTTTCAAAGTCATCTTCATACTCCCCACTTTCTTTTGAATCAATAACTTTATTTTCATTCATTTTTCCACTTGTCAATGAATAATGCTATAAGATTTTAAAAGATAAAGATGTATGTTAAGCCAGTCTAGAAGTAGAAAGGGGACAGAGATCANTGTTTCAGGTAAGCTAATTACCTGAAACGTGTAACAGGAAGCGTTGCTCAGGGTAAACATGTTTGTACCTATCTGTCAACGGAACACATTTNCATAGCAGACATTTCTAACCACCCGTCCCCCTCCCCCAAGTCTCCCAACCCTAATATATGAGATTTCTAAGGTAGATAAGAAGATGGAGGCTTAGAAAAGGATTTTCCCCATCCCCTGGCAATCAGTAAAACTCTGCCTCAGCAAATGATGTAGCTTGGGCTTTGTGTTAAGTTTTAGTTTTTAGCTATTTGAATAACTAAAGAGTCAGCTAACTGGATAATAATCATCTCTAAAATATCAATTGTATTCTTTCCATATATTTATTCCTTTAAGCTAAACATAAAACAGGCTTTCTTGACAAACTCAAAGATAAGGCTTCAATAACTTCTCAATTAGAAGTTGGGGGCAATAATATTTTGAGGTGACTTTGATAAGCCAACATCTACCTTCAAGACAGGCTTAATTACTTAGACTATCTACCTACTACCTACCATTTAAAAATAAGGACACTATGAATGACACAGAATAAAATAAAATTTGCTATAACACAAAAGGCATACAAAAATCTATACAAAATGCTATTTTTCCACACTCATGCCTTGGCATAATTGACTTTCTTTTCACAGAAGGAATATTGAAATTTATTAAGATGTTTAATTTACTGTGAGAAGAAACNTCTGTAGAACTCCTTAATGTTTCCCCTGAGTTTTATAATACTTCTGAACTCATAAAATAATATGCATGAGATAGTTCATATTTCTGAGCTATTCAACAAAGACTTTTATGCATCATTACTTNGAAAAATATCACCTATATGAAAATTAAAATGCTAAATTAAAAACCAGAATCAGTTTTGAATAGCAAATAAATAATATATCAGACATATTAGGAGCTATTAAAATCATACAAATATAAGTTAACAGAAAAGGCATGGGTAAAGTAAATGGGAAATACAGGAAATTGTATCAAATCTGAAGTATAATTGAATTTCTATAACTCCAAAAGAAACAGTACCACCGGCTCTTGTGTAAACAAACAACATAAACATGAACTCTNGTTGCCAAGTCCCTTAAGCCTTTCAAAATGAGTCACAGGATATTCAAACCTTCGGTTTTCTAATCATCATCACCAGGACACTGTCCATATGATACACACGTCAACATATTAGACTAAAATGACATCTTCCGTGAACCAAATGACTTAGCATTTTCTATTTTGTTACTGTGAATTTCACATATTTAAAGTTTATCATTAATAAAAATCTATGAAAGTGGTTCAGGCCAGATCCACCCTGAATAGTGAACTGCAGTAAGTGACAGAAATTAATTCTTTCTTCTTACGTATGTGAAAATTCCTGAGTGGGTAGGTGTCTGAAGACCTTNCAATGTGGGTCCGAACCAAGTGCACAGATGTACATTATATTGGTAACTTTATTTCTAGATTAAAAATATTTAAAAATACTTTAATCTGATACTTCGGTTCCAGTCTTATCCTATAAAACCTTTTAAACAATGTTTGTTGAATCNCCAAGAACCAAGAGAACAGTAAAGAGAAAGCCTTTTCATATAAAATAAGCATTTAGCAAAAACTTATTTTTAATAGCAGTTAAGCAAAACTCCACAACACTATGAAACCATCCTTCCTGAAGCACTCTGATTAAGACTGTGGTGATATGAAATATTTTTTTAATTGCTGTCTGTTACAAGCTCTGACACTAATACTTTACAAAATTTGGTAATGATTTCAATTCGTACTGAGCATCCTAAGCTAACTAAATGGATAGCATTCCATGTGTGGAAGCTAACATTTCAGGAGTCATTTCTTTTTTCCATGCAAGCTACCTTTCACATTCGATAACTTTGAGAAGGGGTATAATATGACAAAAACGCAGAGCGAGCATCTAAGCCACACTCTGAGGGGTTCCCCATGTGCATGGCTGCGGCGAAGCTATGCCAGGCTGGAGAGATCCTAGGGCTTATCCTGGGAGGATGGCTCATCTAAAGAGCTTCACCAATCTCCCCTCCCACCTAGCCCAGACGTTTATCTTCTCTGCGGTCCTCCCACCAGAATCTGTGTCGTCCTTCCCTCCTCTTCCGCCAAGTCCCCTCCTGACTGTAGAAGATGCAGCGGCTGGGGGCACAAAGAAAGCCCCGGGAGCTCTCCTCTCCTTTTCTAAGCTCTGACAACAAGGCAATGGTGACACCCCCGGGCCAGCTCCTGATTCAGCCAGCACCCGGCTGCCATGGCAACGGCGCGTCTCTGCAGTCCTCATCCGGGCATCCCACTACTGAGGCTCCGTAGGCTCGTGCGCAGGCGCAGAACGCACCCCGCTGCCACCTGCGCCTGACGTCATGCCAGCGTTTTCCAGACCAGGAATCCACCTTCGGGTTTCACGCCACTCTAAGGCCTGGCGAAGGACTGCTACTTTGAGCGTGGATTTTGTATACCTCTCTCCAGATTTTAAATTTGTTGCCAAAACTTATAAAAGTGCATTTCTTTCTTCAATTTCTCAAGTTAATATTTTTTTTAAAAGATAGCAAATTGTTAATTGGTGTTTCGACTCTCAGTTTAAAANAAAATCGGTCAAAATTTTACTTACAGAAAAGAGTTATAAAAGAAAATAGAACTTTTAGTTCTAGCATTCAAGCTTATCAAGACAGCCAACTACAGTTTTCCAATAACTTCCCTAAATATCCTTATAGATAAAAGGAAAATAAGATAACATTCAGATTGCGGTGACAGATAACAGGACAGATACCCAATGCAGCCATGAAGGAGCTCACAAGATAGGATGTAATCAGAAGGGTAGATGAGCAATGTGACACGAGTGAGAATTCATCTAAAAGGGGGTGGATTGAGAAAAGACTGAAATAAAAATATTTTCTGCAAAGTGTTTACTCCAGAGCTTACTTCTGAAGAATGAAAGGAATTAGGGGAGACGAGCCAACACATATTACTTGGAGATGATAGCCCGTGAGAAGACAGAGGCATCAACTCGTTTTGTGGACTCAAAATAGGCGAGATGGAATGCAGCATAAATGAAACCTTATGCCTCACTGCCCATCGCAGCCCCTCAGCGATTACAAGCATAATGAGAAAACTAATAATATGATCTAGGGATAAATACGGCTGCTTCTCATTTCCTTGGAAAAGTTATTCACAGCATTCATTCCTACGAAACTGTGGCTCCCTCTCAAGTGGAGACTTGAGTTTCAAACACGTACAAGCCCTTAGCCAGATAGCCATTGAAATATTTGATGAGTATTTGTTGAGTTCACATGACTAATGGGTCTTTAAAATGAACTCGTTGTAAAGTTTACAAGCTAATTTTATTGTGGCCAATTTAGTCATATATGTAACTGANTTCATAATTTCCTTCTAACGCTTCCTGAGGAGAATGAAGGTTACCGAAGGAAGAAGTGTTTGATGATCAGAGATGAGAGAGAAACATATTAAGAAAATTGGGCACTGTAGAAAGTCAGCACTCTGATAAGTAGAATAATGAGAAGTACCATGAGTGTACAAGACTTACACATAGGTGAAGGAGGAATGATGGTGGAATACTAATGTCACACTTTATGATTTCAAGTCCAGCAGGTGAAGGTACCCACTCCTCCGTATGCATGTATATGCCATTTAATAACCCCTGTCCTCTGAGATGAGTGCCTTTATGCTACTAATGACCGACCAAGGAAAGAAAATGTAGGACATGTAAGAACNGGTGGATTTAGGAAGGACCAAGTACATGAAGAAAAGGAATTTGCTTGCTATTCATTGTCTTTCACGTGGATTGACTTTATGACATTCAAGTTCTGTCAGTGTTAATTATCAATAAGTGATTATTTTGATGGTATGTGAATTAAACTGACTGTANATGAACTTGGTGTATGTAAAGTNGTGATATATTTTCCTTATCTACTGNTTAATATTAGTTACAACNATGAAATTTAAATGTGTGTATTCTAAAATAATATCCAAGAAATAGAATAGATACTACNACCCCAATTTATGTCTTTATTAATTATGCAATACATAGAAATAAGTGAGCACAGTGTAAATTTAGGTGACTTTCTATAAATGCTTCAACTTGGTAAANGATATAAAGCTTAAATAAAGAAGGAAAATTAGATTTGTCAAGCTGTGAAAGATTGAAGAGATGTGACAGAACATGTCTTCTGTAGAACTGTTCATAGTATAGTTTATAGAAACTATTCTGATTTTTGCAGATTATAAAAAGATTTTGTCATTTAACAAGTAGTGAGTGACTCAGTACTGAAATGCCAGATACTGCTCCCTACATTTGGAATAAGCTACTATAGCCACTAGAAGCCTAGCCCTGCAGCCACCTAGAGTCCAGTTGCAACAACAACAAAAAAATCAAATGCAAAAGGCTTAAAAGATATAAAGATATTATGAGGTTCATAAGCCTCTCACAGGCCTTTGGCTTTCTTTTCATAATTTCAGATTTCTGAATTTCCTGGCCAGGGCTAAGAATAGGACATTTGAAAAGAAGTGAAAGNAATCAGATGGGGNATCTAAGTGGGTTTAATTGGCTGCATTTTACACCTATGTGTTCTACCTCAACTGCTCATTCATTTGGAGCAGTGGTTCTCAGCCTTCCTAATGCTTCGACCCTTTAACTGTTTCTCATGTTGTGGTGACCTCCCAACCATAAAATTATTTTCGTTGCTACCTCATAAATGTAATTTTGGTACTGCTANGAATTATAACATAAATATCTGTGTTTTCCGATGGTCTAAGGAGACCCCTGTGAAAGGGTCATTAGACCCCTGGNGNTCATGACCCACAGGTTGAGAATAACCAATTTAGAGGCTGTTAGGGTTTCACAGTTGTAAAACTGTATAGTTTGAAACTAATTATTAAAATCGAGATATTTTATAGATTAAAATATTTGATAATGTACTGACTTTTTTTTTGCTTTAAAAAAAGATTTAGTTATTCATGTATATAGTGCTCTGTCTTCATGAACACCAGAAAAGGAATCTGATCCCATTATAGATGGTTGTGAGCCACCATGTGGTTGCTGGGAATTGAACTCAGGACCTCTGGAAGAGTAGTCAAGAGCTCTTAACCACTGAGCCATCTCTCCAGCTCCCTGACATTGTATTTTCAACTTAAATATTTATTGCTTTCAACTGAGGGATTTCTTCTGGTAGTGGGGAGAGAGAAAACAAGGAACATAATAATAAATAATAACAAAAATACAAAATAATAAACATACTATGTTAATAAACTTTCTCATTGCTAACAAACACTTTATAGAAACAATTTCCTGGGAGGAATGTTTGACTTTGCTTGGTGGCTTCCATCCCAAAGCTAGCTGGCTCTATGCTTCTGGGGCTGTAGTTATGGCAGAACGGTTAGAGAAAAACTCCTCACCTGTGGTAGCCGGAAAGCAGAGAGAGAGCACCCCTGTACCAGATGGTTCCTTCCTTTCATCCTTTCTTTCATCTAGAAAACCAGCTTACTGCAGCTGGCCACATTCAGGGCAGGCTTTTCCTTGCCAGGAAACACCCTCATGGCAGTACCCAGAGCCATGCTCTCCGAATTTCCTATGCATGTCTCAATCCAATCAAGTTGACAATGTTAACCATCACATATGTTGAATAAGTTAAATTATATGATATGGTAGATCAGAAATATTTCATATCTAAATATAGGCATAATGAAACAGACCTAATTATTAAACAAACAAACAAATATCCATTTTAGATTTACCCTTGTAAGTCACACCAGAGGCCAGAGGACTTAAGTTTGCCTCTGACCCATAGCACAGGACAAATTCACTTCTAGCTCAAATGCCAGTAATACATTCCTTAAAACAAATGCTGTAAGGAAAAAGGCATTTGCAGTGTAATTACTTCCACGTGGTAGTAGATTTGTTCAGCACTTTTGACTGCAGGCCCTGGCCCCGTGGGGCAGAAGATTAAAGGGATTTCTTGGTGGGAGGCTCCAGCTTACTTATATATGATTAGAAGTCCCGTGACCAACCCTTGACTGTGGAAGAAGATTTAATAGGAATAAATCACCATAGCAAAGAGACAAAATTTATTTATTTCAATTTATCCTTTGAGAAAGCAACAAACATNATATGCTCTTCATTATTGACAAGGAGACCCCCTGTTTATAAGTTGAGTTTTATCACCTAATGAATAATTTCTGTTTGAAAGTAAGTATCCAGATGGTTGAACGTGTTATTTACTAAACTAGCCTGTGTATTTAGCTTTTTTCCATGTGCAGATTTACAGCAGAAGTTTGTTTATACAGAATACAGAATATTTCACAAGAAAAGCAAAATANTAGTAAATTAGAAGATGAAGAAGNTAGGCCACCAAGGTTTATGAACACTATTGGGTGGTAATGAGACGGACACTGTCTGCTCCTTAGCATCATGAGAGTAGAGGCTAACACACCCTTGAAGTCAGTGCTCTTCATTTGGCTCAGTTATGATAAGAAATATCCTTGTAAGTTCATAGTCTGTCTATTTACATTCCCTTATATTCTTTAATGTTGGCATCACCTAACAAAGATGACAGTTTTGTTTATTGACAATTATGACCTACTCTAAAATGTTCACATGGTTAAAACCTGAAATCACAGCTGCTTGAAACAACCTTCTTGGTTCAGTGACTTGCTAACACAGATAAGGCAGCTCTGGAATGCTGACACTAAGAGGTTGTTTTCTGGGACTGAGTTTCACATTCAACAATCAGCTGGGGGAGTGTGGAAGGTCAGTACATGGTTCTTGTGACCAGAAAGATAAACTTACCACTTTGTTAGAAAAATACCCCAAGTCTTAGCATTCATTTTTAAAGTGATTTTTCAGTTTTCATTTTTTACTAAGAGAAACAAATGCTTTAAGGAGGGCTTTCAATAGTGTGTGTGTGTGTTGCTGGAGATCACACCCAGGGCTTCATATACACTAGGTGAGGGCTCTACCACTAACCATACACACCCTCCAATCCTTTAATGACTTTTATTTTGAGACAAGGACTCTCTCTATACCCCTGGTTGGCCTGGACCTCCCTATGTAGAACAGACTGGCCTTGAACTCATAGAGACATACCTGCCTCTCCCTCTTGGTCACTAAGATGAAAGATGTGTGCCACCCAGCAACTTTTTTTCTTTCTTTTTGTAACAAAGGCATGGGCAGACTCCTTCTGGTGGTTTCATACAATGACATCAGATTATTTTTTTAAAGTGTGAAAATACTTTCATATTTTCCTGAGAATATTAATTTTGAAAGACTGTGTTTCCCAATGATGTGTTAAAATTTGGCTTTGAGTTCTTCTAGTCAATGTTTTTCTACCTTCTTTGGCAATCCAAAATCAGTAGTGGCTACACATATCTTCTATGAGCTGTCAACTTTATTAAACTCATTATAAAACTTAGCTATGATAAGGCCTTTGGCTGACATTAACTGATAATGGGCACATCTTTTCTTTGGTATCCAAATGTAAAGAGTAAGTGTTCCAAGATTACGGAAGGCCACACTGAAAAACCCCTGACAGCAACCAGAATGTGATTTAAGATGTGAGTCAGGACTGTAATCCCCGTATATGGGAGACTAAGGCAGGAAGAGCAGGAGTTGCAGGCTGGCCTGGGCTACACAGTGAGAATCTATCTCAAAACACCACCACCACCAAAATTAGGCCAGAGCCCTCCCAGCTTCTCTGTGTCACTAGCNTAAAAGGCAANACCCCCACCTCACTACCAAGATCCTGAGGTATCAGGGCTCTTCTCACCCTACATTCTCAGCTTTTCATTGNGTACCAACNGCCCTAACTGTGAGGGACCCGCCCCTACCTTTTCCCCCAGGGGACTCTTGAGGAGTGAGGAATAAGAGATTTAGATAGAAGGATAGAGGGGAGAGAAAAAGACAGAAGCACAAGATAGCCTCAGGAGGGCCTGGATCCTAATCCACCAGCCCAGAACTTTATTCAAAAGGGCTTTTCATAACAATGCCAAGGGGCGAGGCAAAAGACCTCCCNCTGCTAGATACAGCCAAGTGCAGACCCTTCCAAACACCTGGTACCCAGGCCNGTGGCCCCATCATCCTCTTATGNAGCCCTGCTGGGTAAAGCAAGCTCAGATCTCACTAGGAAACCGCTGTGGGCTCCCACACCTAACCACCCCTCTGTTCCCTGATTATAACAAACTACTTTCTGCCCATCTTTGATCTTTCCTCTGCCTGGAGTGCTCTTCCTTGGATATCTCCTCCAAGGAAACCTTCCCATCATTCAGATGAGAGTGGACATCCATGTCTTGTTCCTGCTCTTAGGGACAAGAGTCCAATTTCCCACCATTGAGTTTGGTGTTAGACTTGGGCCTATAGTAGATGCACTTCTTATAGCTAAGGAAGATGCTTTCCTCTTCTGGTCATAAAGACTTTGTAATCTAAGTAGATGTCAGAATTGTTCTCCTTTAGAATATGGATGTGATGCATTTATTTATTTAAGAGCTGGCTTGTCTGGTAAAGGAGCATGAGGACCCCAGCACTCACAATACAATCCAGGTGTAGTGGCACATGCCTGTAACCCCAGCATTGAGTGGGTGGATACAAGAGGATCCTGGGCCTCAAAATCCATCCAGCCTAGCTCCATCGGTAATCGGTAATCTCCAGGTTCAATAAGCGAAGTGTATACACATGAATACTTCCAAAGGTATCCATTTTGAAACCTTTATAGCTATATTTCTGCTTCTATTAGGGAAAAGAGGTCTTTAAAATTGCTAGCTTTGTACATATGCTTCGGTTTAGTGAGAGTTATCATTAGTATATTTTGTTGTAAAGGTAGATACTTCAAATTTGGTGTGGATTTCAATAAATTAATATTCTCAAAGCCCTAAAATTCGAACACACCTCAACAAAGTAAATATTATCTACTTAAGAAGTGAAAGGCAACTGAATTAAATCATCGGGAGGCAGAGGCAGGCGGATCTCTGTGAGTTTGAGGCCAACCTGGGCTACCAAGTGAGATCCAGGACAGCCAGGGCTACACAGAGAAACCCTGTCTTGGAAAAACAAAAATAAAAACAAAAAAATAAAACAAACCAAAAAAAACCATAAATAATAGTTGTTTTCCATCTATCTACTCTATAAATCAGAGTCAAGAATGCTGAGGAACATTTCATGTGGCAAAATTTTAAAATTTGAAAGTAGAAGTTAGTACAAATTTTGCTTTTATAATAAGTGTAAAGCACAGAAAAATAAGCTATAATAACATTATTAATAAATGGGTTTATGAAGGTCACATAAATAACAACCTTTTGGCTGTACATGTGAAGTACTTTGAAAAAGAAATTGTTTAAAGGATTAACTCAGGGCGACTCTCAAGAAAACAGCACATGGCTTTTATCGCATATTGTGTCTTTCCAAGGCCTAAGGTTAAATCTACATTTAAAATGTTTTCTTAAGAAACTCAAAGTTGCCGGG
>LZPO01108366.1:31315-42436 GCA_001675575.1 Neotoma lepida | reverse complement strand
TGTGTGTGTGTGTGTGTGTGTGTGTGTGTGTGCGTGCGTGTGTGTGTGTGTCCCACTTAGTTTGATTAGGGTTGCTTACATGTGTGGGGTTATTTGCTGGGGCATCAGCAGCTCACTAGTGGTGGCACCACTGAAGAATATGCCTGTCCCTCCCCTAACAACCATTACCTACAGCTCTGCAGAGAGGGGCAGGCCTCGTGGGTCCCTCCCCATTTTGTGGTGGAATGCATAACAGAGTAGGGAACCTAGTATGTTTTGAAAAGAAAGAAGGGTTGTTATGATGGCTGTCCCTTCTTTTCTCTCCTTCTTTGGAGAGGGCAGAGGAAATGCAGGGCAGAACAAATCAGTCCTTTTCCAGACTCTACCCCAGTTCCTAGTTGTAGGCTAAACAATTCCTAGGCAACAAGTATGGATGAGTAACTTGACAACATCCAAGCTGATGCGTTAAGATGACATGGAAAAATAGCAGGAAAAAATGTGATAGGATTTCTTCACCGGGTGGGGGATGAAAGAAGGAAGATGCAGGGATGCCTTAAGGCTTTTAGCTTTTGTAAATGAGGGGATGAAATGCCATTCACTGGAAGCCAGAAGCAGAATCAGTAAATGGAAATCAGAAGTTTGCTTTTTGGCCCTGTGCTGGTTACGTAGGCAATCAAATAAAGATGGAACTAGGCATTTGGGTATTCTGGAATTCAGAGATGTAAAGACTACGTGAGTAAAACGTTAGGAGAGACCAGTGTATGGCTAGTTAAGTTACTAGGGAGGATAACGCTTGCAGGTGTGGTGGGAGGGTAGTGGAGGTGAGAAGAGGCAAACAAAGCCCAGGCTTTTCTAACGAGGAGGTGTGAGGAAGAAAAGAAAGAACCAATAAGGAGCTTCAGGAAGCCAGCAGAAATGCAGAGGGAGAGCGCAGCAGCTAAAAGCAGGATGTGCGTCAGGAAGGGGTGCTTGAAATTCAAAAGCTGCACCACTGAAACTAAGTGAAGAGACAATTTATGAAAGGGAGACGGGCGCTGCCAATTCTGCTTCCTTTAAGAACTTCATTTATGTATTCATTCATTCATTCATTCATTCATGTGGGGTGTGTGTAGCTCAGAGGATAACTTGTGGGTGTTGGGTCTTTCCTTCCACCACATGGGTCCCTGGCATCGAACTCATGTCATCAGGCTTGACAACAAGCTGTCTCTCTGCCAGCTCCTCTTCTGAAAAGGTATTAATATCCAGAATGTATATGGAACTCAAAAAAGTAAACTCCTTCTCCCAGAAAAAAACAAATAATCTACTCCACAATCTGACAATTCTCAAAAGAAAAAGTACAAACGGCCAATAAACATACAAAACAAAAAACAAAAACCAAACAAACAAAAAGCCCCAAAAGGTTTCACACTCTTAATTACCAAGAAAATGCAAACTAATAGTACACTGAAATTCTATCTTACCACCGGAAGGTTTGGCTGTTATCCAGGAAAAAGCAACACACGTGACTATGTGGGGAGAATGGAGAAATCCTGATACACTGTTAGTGAAAAGGCAAATTAGTGCAACCACTGTGGGAATCGGTGTAGAGTTACTAAAAGCAAAATCCAGCAAAAGAGAACTACCAAATGGTCCAGCTATACCAGTCTAGGCATATATGACCAATCAGATCTAAGTCAGCACACTATAAAGATATCTGTGCACACATCTTTGTCATCACACTTTTATTTACAGCCAAGATATGGAATCAGCCTACTGTCCATCAATAGACCAGTGGATAAAAAATGTGGCATATATTCATAATGAAGTTTTATTCAGGCAGAAAGAGGAACAAAATTACATTATTTGCAGGAAAATGGGCGGAACTGGAGGCCATCCTATTAGTAGAATAAGATGGACTCAGGAAGATAAATTTAACACATATTTTCCCTCCTATGTGGAATTTAGACTTAAGTAAAAGAAAAAAACATGAAGGTAGAAGGCGGCTATTTGGGAGAAGGAAGGGGAGCAGTGATTGTGGGAAGGGTAAGATAAGATAATGGGAGGTGAACATGACGAAGTACATCATGAAAATGTTTCAATGTGCTGTATGAAACTGTCATCATGAAACCTGTCATTTTGTATAATTTATGTATGCTAATACAAAGATTTACTTATAGGCTTACTTGGAAAAGGAAAGCTACTCAGCTGTGTCAGATGGTGCCGACAGGTCAAATATGACAAGAATCAAGACCACGGTTCTGGAGTAGCCTTAGTGGAATGGTGAGAATATGCAAATAGGAAGAGAGTCAGTAATATTGTACAGTGCTTTCCAGGTGGCTGTATAAGGAAGAATGGAGACATACATTTTAAGTCCTAAAGAACCTAAGAGAAAATAAAGTCATTTCAGTGTAGAGTACTATGAAAATAGAAATACTAACAGTTAAAAATTTCTGAGCACTCAGTTATTGTTGAATGGTTATTCTTGAATATAGTCTCTGTTTTTGATTTTTATTCTTGGACTAAACATGTAGTTAATGTGAAACAAATACAAAAAAGGATTGAAATTTTGGAAAAAACACTATNAGATAGGAGAACCAGCAGACTGATCACTCTTTAACAATAAATACCTACTCTATCCAAGGATTAAACTAATTTATTAAAGGTGTTTGAATCAGTGAAGGGGTTTTGTTTCCGTTACAATTGTTTGGATGTTTCTGAAATAATTAGACATTCACAATCTTGTTAATCTGAAACACTCAGGAGCAAGCCAATATTTCTGCAATATGGCACTGAATTTTATATAAACTGCTGGACTTTTGTACAATCTTTATCTAAAATGTAAACTCAGGATCCTCCAGCCCCTCCTGGTANAGTGAGAGGCCAATCTACCCCCATTTCTGCTGTTTCCTCTGTGTGTTGACACAGCAAGGAGCTTCAGGACAAGGAACNGGGCCCCAGCTTGTAACCTTGGAAACACTGCCCCCGCAAGTTCACTTCTCCCCTAGGTTTTCATCTCACCCCTTTCTACTCACCCTCTACATTTCTCACTTTTCATTCTCTCCCTGAAGCTTTCTCCAGCTCTTTTGGGCACTAACAGTAGACATTTAAAAGACCATAAAGTCGTTGTCCCTCCCTGCGTATAAGCATCCCGGAGGAAATGTTTTGGTCATACTCTCACAAGCTCCAAAGAAAAGGACCTCTGTCTGCAATGCTGAAGAATCCTGTTAAAGGAGTTTTGAATTGCTTTGTAGAAGTGGGCTTCTTCCATTCTCCCATGTGTAGGATGCACGCTGCCTCTCACTAACCTTATTCAACCTGCTGTGTTTGATGTCCCCTTTTCCTGTGGAACCAACTCACACGTTCTTGAAACAGTTTCAAACNCCCAGCTGACNTTTTTCATTCTCAGGATCTCTTTTGCTTGTTCTCATTCCAAAACAAAGCTGTTTATCCCTGGTTTAATGGTTGACTTTTCCCCTGCTAGCCTACCTACCTTTTTGGACATGGTCTCACTCTGTACCCCTGGAGGGCNTAGAACTCACTTTGCAGACCAGCTGGCCATGAACTTGTGGTCGCCTTCTTGCCTCTTCCTCCTAAATGGTGGGGTTGCAGGCATGCACCACCATGCTCACCAACATAGCCNGATTTCTGTTTTTGAAGACATGACTTCGGGTAAATATGAAATGGCTTACACCCCAAGCAATTAGCCTGAAATGCAGAGAAAATATCTGCATGGGGGAACTGAGGATCCAAAACCTAACCAGGCGTTAACTGTTGGAGCTGGAAGATCTCTTGCTGGTTGCTTGAATGATTTATTGTGAGCACAGCCTCTTGAGATCATCTAAGCACAAGACACAACCAAGATGTCACTAGAAGGTGTCTTGGTTCAGGTGCTGGATCTGTGAGTGCTGATGCAGATCTTATAGTCTATTCTTGTCAGCACTCCAAGAACATCTGAAGTCAGTTCTCCAGTTTGGGTATCATTCTGGAAGGACTATTGACAGTCAAGTCACGAACTTTGGTGGAGGGAGAGAGAAGNAGGGAGAAGATACAAGCCCATTAAACAAGTGAACAAACTTGGGAACTTCAAATATTTGAGCAGAGGGATGATTTTTTTTTTTAAGTTATGATTCCTCTTGTGATCTTTTAGTGGGTAAGATTATGGTCTGGAAATGTCTGTTGTCATCTCCCACATCCCCGACTGACTTATTTTTAAAGGAAGACAGTTTGGTAAGAAATGATGTCATAGGGTGGGTCCCATGTATGGATTCACACTATGAAGGTTTAANATACTAGAGGTGTATAACCAACATTCACCAAAGATTTTCTTCACTCAGAGATTCGAAGTTGGTTTCGGAGAAGTTTCAGAAAACTCAATTTGACTCATTTCTGGAACTTTAATAACAGACCCCCTAAAGCCCAGCTGCCNGGTCTGCCCTGTCTGAGCTGTTTGGCTGTAGAGTTTTTGCTTCCATAGGTAGTCAGAATCCCCCCAGTGGAGGAGTGAGCTACAAAAGGTCTAGAGTAAGAGAGAGGCCATGAGCCACTCACGAGCAGGCCCAGGACAGAACTGAGTCCACTGCAGCCAGATTATCGTCTGCTCTCTAGCTGCTGGCCTCGGCTGCAGGGACTTGACAANGAGATCACTTTGGGGGTTTGCGTATCTTTGTCTCACTTCATCCACGATTTGGACCTCAGTGCTGCTCACTTCTCTGCCAGCTACCCATTTCCTCTTCTGTTAAAATCCCAGCCTGGCATTGTACCCGCTGTGGAACTGTTTTCTGAGCAAGGTCTACCTTCCTCCACCCTCGTCCCCATTGCATATTTCATAATGGGATTGAAGGGAAATGACTATTAATTTACAGGATTTGGGAGGGAATCAGAACTGGCTTAGCTTCTCTGTGTAATTTTGGGGGAAAATATTTAAATTTCCTAAGCCACTTTTAAATATGAACATACCTTGTAGAATGTTAATTTACCAATCTCCAATCACTCCTCTTTCCCTGTTTCTACTGCTGTAAATCAAGAAGGGCCCTCCTCACCTACATGGGACCAATTAGAATGACGATTCAACTAGCAATTTTAGTAGCTACNCAAAAATTAACCCCGTTCACTGCTGCCAGATTACATTTAATTTACAGATGAACTTCCTCAATATTTACCATTCTCATCTCCAGAAAACCTTATCAAATGACCCTAATGATGGGAGCTGCAAATCCTTCGGTTCCAGAGAACAAATGGGGGTTTCTGCTTCTTAGAGGGTTCAAGGGAGTAAGCAAGCTTCACATCACATGATCTAGCCTGGCCTAGCATACAGGCCAGAGGGCAGAGGCAGGTGCTAGGCAGGACCATAAACTTTCTTGCAGCTTTAAGAGGGAGGGGCTTACAAGATCACAGCACAGCGTGCTTTCTTATCAATTTTCTGTCAGAACATGGGGTTGGGAGGGCTAGCAATCAAGCTGCAAGGGGTGTGGACTGAATTTTGGCAGGAGAGACATCTGTAGCAGCTGTGATCTAATAGTAAGAACCATGGCTTTTTTTTCCCCCTTGTATACCAGGAAGTAATGAAAAATAAGAACTAACGATAAGCAGGAAGTGGAACATGGATCGCTTCTAATGACTTTCGTTTTGACTGAAACATTCAGTTTGAGAGTAGTATTNAAGTTGATAGCTACAAATTAATTATGAGTGGAAAACAGGGGCCACGGAACCCATTTCCCAACATANACTCAGTGCCTGTGACAGAGCTGATTTCAAGTGTGCTTCCCCATTTCTTCCTAACAGTCCTGTGAGGCTTCATCCTGTTTGCAGCTGAGGAAGCAGAAGCTCAGCAGAGTGCAAACCAAATCCTTAAAACCCACCTGACAGTGTTACTGAAGAAAATGGACGAATCAGTATGACAGATACTTTAACGAATCAATAATGTTCACCCTTCTGAGGATAATGTGCTAAAGAAAAGGAAGACATTATCTANAAGGATGTCATGAGTAAAAGAAACAGATATCATCTAGTTTTACCATTCAAACACAACACCTTCAAGTGTCCAGTATACCCAACAATGTCATTTTAATCTAAACATTTTATGAAGGCATCCTTCTTAAAAGAATGTTGGGCATTTAGCTAATTATATATCGTCAGGCAGCTGAGTCTATCAAATACCATTTGTACAATTCAACATTCATGTAATGCCAGGATATTTGCTTTGCAACAAATGGCAAAAGTAAGACACAGTCCTTGCTCAAAGGCTTATAAATATGAAAGCCAGCTAAGATACATAGGAAGAAACCACAGGGGCAGAAACTGTATCTGAAATCTCTGCATGAAAGATGCCCTGTCCTTTGGTGATAAGGCAAGGCCTTACTAAGTAGGCTGTAGAAGGAAACTATTCATTTGGATGCTGTACGATGAGACTGGCTTGGTGATGAGATTGATTTGGTCTCACAGTTGGTGTAACAAAGGTGCTTCTCTGGGTATCAGAATATTCTGGGGTGGAACAAAGAGGCTATGGAGTTTCAAAACAAGATTTCCAGCCCTGGCTTTCATTTCTTTTAATTTTAAAACTTTTAGTTGCTAGCAAAGGGACTGGAGACTGTTTCAGTTTCTAAAGAGAAGAATGCTTTAAAGAGATAGGAGAGATGTAGAGAAACCAGCATCGCAGTCAGTGCTGTAACAGATGCACAGGGAAGAGCACCAAGATTCACANAGCAGTGGAAGGGTTAACGGGATGACTGAGGGTTACCTGGGAAAGTGAGATGGTCCAACGTTAACTGAATGTTGTCCTAGGAAAACTTTTAGGAGATTATAGACGTAAAGCTCCTTTCAAAGAGGAACTCAAAATCATTTTGAGTAAAAAGGGAAAATACACTGTAAAATATTTATTTAATAAAAATAGTTTTATAATCTATACAGAATTGAATAAAAAGTACAACAAATTATTTTCACTTCTTCATAAAAGTGCATACAGTACAACCAGCACATCGGGTTCAGCATTCTACAAATATGGCCACACAGCAAGATGTGAACATATTGTTGATTTAGACAGCTAAGAAGGATCAGACTGGGTGCCACAAATTGTGGATTAAATTCCAAGGAAATGTTGTTTTGGTAATGTGAACAATTTGATTGTACCACAATACATGATATTTAAAAAACAAAGAATAAAATTTCTCAAACACAATACTTCTTGTTTCTGGGCAATCAACTTCCTATAGCGCTAAAAGGAAAGGTGTGTGGAGGGTTAGCAAAATGTAGAACTGGAGGTTGCCGCTATGACCTTAGCTCTCCTTCTCCTTCTCAGTGTTCTCTTCCTTTCCCTGGCTGTAGAGGAAGGTGCACAGAAATGAGCTATTATTACCCTCATTTCTTCATTGTCAGTTTTGTAGTGTTGTCTTCTCAGCGCTAGTGCTTGAGCAAGGGTCTTCCACTCACTGGTCAGGCTCTCTACTATGGAACATTATCCTGGTCCCAGTGCTGCAGTCTCAATATTAATAACACTGTTTAGCTATTCTGTTCTTAGAAAGTCAACGCTCTAGTTAAAAGCACCTACCTAGATTCTCTGCACAATAAGGCAACAAAGTTGGCTTTGAAATAGTTTTCAGGTCTCACATATTTGTGATATATGTGAGATATATATGTGAGAAGGATATAGAATATCATTCTTCAAGTAATGAGGAAATGGAACAAATTTTAAGTATCTCTCAAGATAATCTAACTTTAGGAATAAAGGNAGGTTTAAGGTCCAGAATGCAGGCATCAAGTCTACCCTAGTTCCAGCTGCAATAAAATAATTAAAAAGAGGCTCAGTTTATGAGAAAGGCCTTAGAATCAGTCAATTTTTACTGACATCTTCATCTTGGATAAGAAAGCCAAGATAACATGAAAGGCATAGGGGAATGAAGATATTTCAAAGGAAAAGAGTCACTTTTATTTTGGAAATAAAAGGGTGCACAAATATAAAATGGGCTGCTTGTATCTCTAACCTGTAAATTACTTTTTCACATGGAATTAAGAGTCCTTCATACTGAAGTATTAAAGACAAGCAAACGTACCATGAGTTCTGTGGTTAGCTCTCCCCATTTAGATTAGCAGCAGGCTTTAAAATTTGCCTTTTCTAATGAAATGAGCTTCTCTGGGAAGCATATAAATAATGCAGAAATATACTTCTAAAGAAAGTTTCCAAAAATACAGAATGGTTAAAATGGGAACCAAGAACATTCATACAATGAATTTAAAAAATAAAATTAGAAATGACACTCCTTAGAGGACAGAACATTAATCTGGAGCAAATATTGCCAGTGAGGAACAATTTCCATCTGCAGAAACACACATGCCCACGAGTAACACTGAAATTAGAATGAAGTTGGATAGGGCAAGTGCTGACAGAACGCATGTCTAGCACGACTTATAACATCCTGTGGTCTCTGAAGCCCTGACCCCACCACATGACTAAGATATCACACTTACACGCTAACCAAGGAAACAGCAGACATGCCACTCGATCACTCTTGATTGGTTTCCAAAATCAAATTCTTNTTCTTCTTTTTTTTTTGTTTAATTAGAAAAAGTAAAAAAAAAAAGAAAAAGAAAAAGTCATTCTTAAATTGATGCTCATAAATAATCCATGAAAAAGCTTCAGTTCTGGCTTCTCTCAACAGTATTATATTAACTCCAGGAATACAAGGTATTACTTGAGTAGCTGCTCTGAAGCCATGAAATACACATTCATAAATATTTACGTGAACCGTAAAAAGTTTCAATCCATCCAGGTGGTTACTGGGCAGAGTCCTGGCTTGGAAGCAGCAGTACTTGAGCAGCAGGTTAGGAAGTGGTTGCTTGAGGGCTGGGGTTGGGATCTTCCCGCTTTTTGCACTTCTTTATAATACTGAATGCACCATTAGCCAGGAAAACCACAGAGATGGCCGCAAAGTAACTGGCGTAAATCAGGAACTACAAGAGAGGAAAGCAGTCATTCATAAAATTACCAATTACAGATGAGCTGTTTTGTTACATACATGTAAACATACTCTACACAGTTAAAGGTATGTCGAGAGTTTCTCAATCAAACTTCAGAAATGTCCCATGCTTATACATGTGCCAGANACTGAAGACACAGAAGCAGCCTACCAGGATAACAGTGAAGCCTGCCCANCTGCCTGAGTGTGAATCCTGACTTCATGTCTCTTTCTAGATGTAACCTACATGAAGATATTTAATCTTGGACTGGAGAGATGGCTCAGCAATTAACAGCACTTGCTATTCAAGCATGAAAAGTAGAGTTTGGATCCCAGCACCCATGCTGGTTGGCTCCCATAGGCCTGTAACTCTAGCTCCAAGGGATCCAACACCTTTTTCCGGCCTCTGAGGGCACTCTCACACATGTGCATACACACACACACACACACACACACACACACACACGGTTTAAAAAGAAGAAAAAAACTCTATATACTTAATCTCAGAGCCTTGGCCTAATTTAAAGAGTGGAATTTTAAACAATTTTTTACAGGGCTTATTGGAAGAAGTGAACAAGGTCATGTACATAAAAGTCTACTAGCACAATGTTAATGCTAGATACTTTGCTGTTGTTAGTGCTGTCACTGTTCTAAGTGAAGGGTTAGGGTTAGGGTTATATCATTATCCTCAAAACGATGGGTGAGTATGCCTAAGAGATCAAGAACTTTTATTCCCCACCAGGAGAGGGCACTAGAAGGCCAAGAATATTCCACTATAGAATTCTTTTTAGAAGACTCTTATTTGACTTGTGTGTGTGTGTGTGTGTGTGTGTGTGTGTGTGTGTGTGTGTGTGTGTGTGTGTGTGAACATCTTCATTATTATTTTTTTCTTCTTAAAATAACTTATTAAATACTTACAAACAGGTTCAGGTATAACAGTGCGGCCCTAAGTCTGAGCCACATTCTTTAAAATGTGACTATATTTTCATAGGAAATGTGTTAATGACTCTTGGCAGCCAGTTTNACACAGTCCACAAAATGTTATTCTTCCACATGTATGTAAGCCATTTTTCTGATAATGAGCTCTTAAATTTCCACTCCAAGTGTCACTCATATTTCTTCAACTGTAATTGTCTGGTAATCTTCCTCACAAAGTGGGCAGGATGAATCTCTGTTCTCTACCCAAGAATGGCTTTTANGCTAAAACACTGACTTAAATCCTCTCTACCACACTGCTCTTGACTGTGTAAGCTTAGACAAATCCATTAATACCTCCCAGACTCATTTACTTGATACCTAGTATTGACAACTCCCTAGTCTATAACAGAACTGAGAGAAGNCAGCACTCAGGACAAGTACTTACTAGTTTTATTTCTCTTGTAGATTGCTTAATGAAAACAAAATTCATTAACACTAACATGTTAAGTCTTGTTATCTAGAAAAATTCATGTGTAAGTGTGAAGTATTAAGTAATAATGGAAATTCATTATGGAAAAAGGAAAAGAAACTGCTTGGCTGGATATGGAGACAGGTACTTCCTGATTCAGTTGCCTACTTTACAGAGTATANCCACAAACTATCTACACTGTAAAATTATAATACATAAGGCCATTTACCACGATTCCAGAATGGATGAAAATAGCCATTCTTTGAGTGTTTGCATAAATGTTTTCTCAATAGGTCACATGTTGAGAATCATAATACTTATCAATAGTAAGTCATTAACTTGGTATTTGGGTGAAGGTTGCTTTATACAAAGGAGGAAGGAGTCTTAAAGAGCTCTGAGGTACCATGAAGCAGGACATCTCATACAGTACAGTCAGGTAAGGGGCCGGAGAGATGGCTCAGAAGTTAAGAGCACTAGTTGCTGTTCCAGAGGACCTGGGTTCCCATGGTAGATCACAATTATCTGTAACTCTAGCTCTAGGGGACCAAACACTCTCTTCTGGCTTCAAGGCACCAAGCATACATGTGGTGCATAGACATACATGCAGGCAAAACATCCACACATAAAACAAAAAAATAAGTTGGTGCTCTAGTTCAGCAGAAGAGCACGTGCCTAGCATGTTTGAGGCCCTGAGTTCCCTTACCAGGAAAGGAAGAGGGAAAGACAGAAAAGAATGGAAAATGAATGAGGAGGTAAAACGGCTACGCCTGGAAGGAATCAATATTATCCGTCAGCTAAAACAGTCCCTCCAGGCTAGTTAATTGCTCT
>LZPO01108366.1:0-12281 GCA_001675575.1 Neotoma lepida | reverse complement strand
TGATACATAGTATAATGAAATTGTTCTTTTCCCCAAAGTCAGTTTATAACTTTAATAAAATTCCAACAGGGATCCAAGAGATAATCAATTATGAATTCAAAAGTATCTTGAAGTTTATAAAGCACAATTAAAATGTTCAAGAATAGTCAGTAAAATCATACAAAGAAAAATTAGAGTTCTGCCTCATCAGATATCGAAACAAAATTTAAAAGCTTTGTAATCAAATCAATTTGACAATATTCACAGAGTAAACAGATATAAAGATGAAACAGAACAGGGAACTTAAAAATTGGTCATTATGACTATGAGAATATATTTGTTTTGTTCAATTAAAAATAATGGTAATTTAATAAATAACAGCGAAAAGCTGTCTATCTACTCATGTTTGAAGTACTCTTTTCGTTATACTCTTGGAATTTGAATCCAGAGTCTTGTGTATGGTAGGCAAACACCCCCCAGAAAATTTGAAACAATATTATGAGACATATGAAAACAAATGACAGAAATATAAATAACTTAAAAGTACATAGTATACAAAGTCTGGAAGACCACACGAGTACTTTAGGTGACAAGGAGAAAACATTACTAAGAAAGACAACTTATTAATATAAGACATGGCAAAGGAGAATGAAAAAAATGAACATATTCACTAACTTGATTTTACTGAAAAAATGACTGAACTGACACCAGAAACCTTGGTTGGTGTCTCTTGTTTATCTAGCACAGGAACCAACAAGTTGAAGAAGCTTAATGAGCCTTCGAGGATGAATGGTCCTCTGCAGATCTTGATTCTAATGCTTTCTATGTGACTCATTGCAAACCTTAAGGGCAGCTCAATGAGCAAGCAGTGACCTAAAAAGTGTGAACAAGTCATAATTTTTAACACTTGGCCTATTGCAGTCTGNAAAGGCATATTCTTTTATTTTTATTTTTTGTATTTATTGAATGATTCATCAAAATATTGGGGAATAAGCCCAAGGCCTAATACATACTAGACATATGTTCTACCACTGAGCTACATCCCTAGCTCACTGGACTTTGAAACAAAAGGAAGAACTCAGATCAGCTTCCTCATTGCATTGCTTCCAGAGGAAGAGAGAAGAAACAGAGAAGGGAAATGAGGTGTGATAAAACTTGAAAAATGTTTTGGTCCCAGTTTAAAATGAGTTTTACAGTATAAATAATAGAATTAGGTAAAAAAAATATAATTATAGACTGGTCATTTTGAAAAGCTTATTAAACTTAAATCCAAGAAGTATAAATCAACTTACCAGACTCACCAAGAGAGTCAGAAACAAACTCAAAGAAAGTGTATGGTTGTACACACGTGTACTCTAATGCTGTTCCACATCACACAGCCCCATATGTTCTTTCTCCTGATTTACACCTCTTCACTTGCAATATGTAGTCTGTTTCCCCTCTGCAGGGGTTCTACACCCATGGTTTCATCTAACAGTGGGTTTTAAATAGTCATAAAAATTGCATCTGTATTGAATATGTACAAACTTTTCATTTTCCCTAAACAACATAGGTTAACAACTGTCTACATAGCATTACCTTGTATTGAATATTATAAATATTCCAGAGGTGACTTAAAGCATATAAGAGAATGTGCCTAAGCCATCTATAAGAATCATAGTGTTCCATATGTTCCATATGGCATGTGTGAGTCTTGGGACTAATTCCTGATGCATATGGAGGGAAAATGGTTCCATACTGCAATGCAGTTCTGGAAAACAACACATTGAAACGCCTTCAGATTCATTCCCTGGGTATTAGATTCTTCCTACCATTCTATAAATATGATAGTTAAAACTATGCATCCCCCAAGTCCCAATTTACAGCTGGGAACACAAAGATTATCAATCTTCCATATCAATCTATTCCTTCAACGTGTTTTTTGAGAACCCCTTGTTTAAGGCATTACACTTAGTTTCATAAGACAGTTCACGGTTGGAGGACTCATATGATAAATCAGTCGTGAATCACTCACCCAAGTCCCACTAAAGGCTGTGCCCCTGAAATGTCCCTAAATTTGTGATGGCTTTCACAAACAGAAGCAAGTTGTATCCTGACAAAAATTGTTGACAAGAAGAAGATACATTGCAGCAAAATGCTTACTCAGCTCCTAAGTGACTCTCCACCCCTTTTCTTGAATACTTGACCCAGAATTTTGTATGTAGTCAGCAAGGCACCATCTTACACGCTGAGCTGTATCATGTTGCATCCTAACAAAAGGTCTGCCTATTAATTTGTTGCTCAGCCTGTGTGGGCTGGGAATGTGTTACCAAGCAGGAGAAGCATTGTCACACCTACAGGGAGTTATGAGAAAGTACTCTGGAGCATGCCCAGTATATACTTTGTGGTAGTATACTACTCCACTCTGGCTCTGCCTAACTTCTTCCATCTTTTGATTTCTAAATTAAAATACAGCCACCATTTGCCAATCTCAAACAGTCCCGCCATGTGCACAGCATCTAGAGGTGTCTTCCTAAAGCCAAAATAAACTGTATCATTCTTCTGTTTGGATATCTCCAGTGCAGNCCCATAAAATTTAGAATTAAATCCTAAATTTTTACTATGGTCAATGTCTTAGTCCTTTTTTCTGTTTCAGGAACCAAATATCACAAAGTGAGTAATTCATCAAAAAAAGAGGTTTATTTGTTCATGGTTCTGAGAGCATAGCACTAGTGTCAGCTTGGCTTCTGACGTAGTCCTTCCTGCTGGCTTGGGGACGCTACACTTCCGAGGTAGTGTGGGGCATCAAACTGTTCTAGGAACATGCACCTCAAGTGAGTTTTGGTGGGTAAATTCAAACCACAGTGACCTATAAGGCCCTGCTTGATCCATTCTCCCCCACTGGTGTGTATCTATATCTAGATAGATAGAAAAATGATAGACAGATATATGAGATTATATATATATATAATATATATATTTTATATAATATATATATATATAGAGAGAGAGAGAGAGAGAGAGAGAGAGGGAGGGAGTTTTGGTTTCTTTTTTCTCTTCTTCATCTTCCTGTTCTGCAAAAGTCCTGTGGACTTCTTCCTCCTTCTCTAAATGCTCTAAGCATGCTCCCACCTGAGGACATTTGCACTTGCTGCTGCCTCCATCCACAACACTCTCTTCCTAGATACTCACCCTCACTACTTTCCAGTTTATGCATCATTATTTTATGTTTTTAAAAAAATTTTATGTGTATGAGTGTTCTGCCTGCTTATATGTGTGTGCACCATGTACACACAGTACCCTCGGAGGCCAGAAAAGGGCATCAGATCCCTGGGAATTGAAGTTCCAGGTGGTTGTTGCCACTGTATGGGTGTTGGGAACTGAGCCCAGGTCCTCTGGATGAGCAGCTCTTTGCTGCTGAGCCATCTTTCCAGTCCCTATGTTTAATTATTACTTTATCCTGTTTAAAGTAGCACACAGACCCATTGCAGACACTCTGTTTTTATATTCCGCTTCATCCATCTTCTCCCCACGTATCACTCATCTCCATGTGCATTATTGCAAACATGTTTACTTTTCATATTCCTCCAGGGAGCACTAAATAAGAGCCCCATGAAAGCAATAACTCTGCTTTGGCTTGCTGCTCTAGAATGATGCTTAGCAACATGCTCATGCATTCAATTTATATTTATTGAATAAATGAGTGGATGTGACATCAGTTTCTTCCCGGCCCCTTGGGAACTTGTTCTGTTCTCTACTTTGGAACTATGAATTTACTTCTATTACACTTCTCACATCTTGTTATAATATTTGTCTCTTAGTCCTCATCCACCTATAAAATCCCCAGCAACAGATATCATACCCATCTCCATATCCACTGACACCCAGCACAAACTNGGTGAAAATGAGTAGATGGCCAATGGCAAAAGAAACAAAATGGTTCAGTCACGATGGGGAGTCTAGAGTAAATGGATATGAGGCTTTATTAATCCCTCTTTTGGGAAGCTATGTTCATATCAAATTTTGGCATTTTTCTAGAATAGAACACAGAAAAAAACCTATCTCCATCCCATCCACTATTCCCCAAATTCCCTTTCCTAAGAACTTTCAGCTTTCCTGAAACTCCCAAAGCCATGTGGGTAGCAATCTTACTTGAAGTTTAAAAACAGGCTGACATATAGCAATTCCAACCTAAGGGCTTNATCATNAACACTGTTAACCTCTGTGATTCAATAAGAAAACAGAATTTATATTCTTAGGAACACTGTTTTTACTGGCCACCCAGATGGGTAGTGTGAGTCATAAAGTCTCTATACACTAATCTGGGGAGGAGATGTATTTTAGCCAAAGATAACCCAATGAGGAGATCCTTAACTGTAAGTTCCTGCCCCAGGAGGTCAAGTAGGCTACATGCCTCTGGATAAGTGGCTGTATANTGCAACCTCAATTCCTCTAGCATGAGAGTTGCACTAGATGGTTTTTGCAAGTCCTCCTATCTGTAAAGTTCTCCACTGTTGATTCAGCTGGGAGACTGTACCCCAGTGGCAGGAATACACCAAGTCTCTCAACAGCAAATGACATGGTATGGTGACAGAGACTGACACATTTGTAGGCCTCACGTGCCATTTGCATTCCCATTCCTACCAACACAACTGCCTTCCTCATGCATGAATCAAGCCCCTGGGCTCTCAACATGAGGGATGAGAAGAGGGGAGGGGTGGAACACACTGCTAGCCAGGTTTGAACAGTATGAGAGAGCTCAATCAGGAGAGGGCCAACTTGCCAGCCCTTCACTGGCCATCTTAGCCCTACTGCTGGATTTCCTCTGACAATTAGCACTGATGTGACCCAGGATTCAGGGTGTGTTCTTTGGAAGTTCCCAGGGAACTTGCAAAACGGCAGGCTCGGACTCATCACCCTTGACTCAGCTAAGGCAGCCTCTTCATGACTTCACATTAGACAGACTTCCATATACAACAGGTTTCAGATGGGGTCAGTACTGACAGGACTACTAGNCAAGCCAGGTATGGAAATAATTTCTGTTCTGATATTGTTTCTTTTTAAAAGACCGTACCAAGCCTTTGGATGAAAATGTGTTAAGTCTTGTTTTCTGTGATGATGTAAGTGAGCTCTTTTGATAACCTCTAAATGCAGCATTCATAGTCACATGAAATGAGTCACAAGAAACCCAGAAGAACCAAAACAAGGGCGTGTTGATGTCTCCCATCAGATAGTCATCNTGGCAAACTAATCNGNTGAAGGAACAGATTTTCCAAGGGCATTGGCACCACAGAGACAGGCCGTATCTATTAAGATGCTTCTGCTCTGTCATTCTCCTCTTTCTCTCCTAACAGTAGATAGACACACCAAACACACCAACACACTACTATTTTCTCCTCCCAGTTTTAGGTTCTTCCCATGGNTTCTGTGACAGACAATTCTATGTAAAGTCCTCCCATAGAGAAGAGACTTGTAAGGTCACACTCTTCCTGAACCTCAGGCTGAATACTGNTTCCCAGAACTGAAAAATTCCCAGTGTGTGTTTTCTCGGTCCTGATTCTGAGGAGGAAGAATCTCGGTTAAGGTTTCAATAGAGGATATCTTTAAGAGTGAGGGAGACTTTTAGGTATTGTGGGGGGATTACTCAGGCCACATGCATGCCCTTGCCATATCCTGTCAGGCAAATAATTTCTAGTCCTCATATGCATGAATTCCTATTTCACAAGTTGTGATTATTACTGTCGGTGTTATAATATTATTTATTATTATTATTGTATTTTATTGAGAGAAGGTCTTGTTGTGTAGATCAAGCTGGCCTCAAAATCACCATCCACCTGCCTCAACTTCCAGAGTGTTGGGGCGTACAGGTTTGTACTCCTATGCTCAGCTACTGTGGGTTTTCTGTGTGTGTGATTAAGAACCAGCTGTGCTCTTTATCTTTTCCTGTGTTTACTCTGGTATTTTGAGCATAGACATTATCTAATAAGTCTGTTGGTAGACAAACTTCCAAGTCCTCATGGGTTGCCTTCAATCTTAATACTTTTCTGAAGACCATTTGTAGATTTATAATGTCACACCAATACGTAAGTGAAGCACTCTGCCCATAGTCAGCCTAGCTATTCTATTTTAGTGTAAAACTCTTTAGATGAAACCAACTTTAGAGTCTATTATGTATCTGCGAATGAAAGGACCCATCATTGTATTAGAACATGGAAATCCCTTATCTTGATTCATACATTTTCTGACAACCCATACCACTCTGTATTTCTAACCTTGACTTTTCTCATTATATTCCAGGATTCTAGGGCAGAAGCTCTTCATGCTTGGGAACATAAAAAATGACCTATATGAGGCCTGAAATGTGGCTCAGTGGCNGTGTACTTGACTGGCATGTGTTAGGTTCGGTCTCTAGACTAGGGGGTGGGGAGAAGAGATGTACAGACATACGATGTGGCTGCTGCTTCACTCAGACTGTTGGACTTCAATTCTTTCTCCTGCCAAGAAGTATTTTTCTTTTCATTTCTTTCCCTTTCTCTCTTCTTCTCTCTCCTACCACTTGTTTTCTTTTTTACTGCAGAGTTGTGATTCAAACTCAAGGCCCTGAGCATGTTCGGCAAGCACTCTCCCAACAGAGCTACATCGCCAGCTCCGTTTGATGTGATCAAGTCATAAAGCCAAAAATTTTACACAAGAGGGAGAGAAATACACGGAACCATAAGTAACTGCTTATTCTCTATCTTACCAACCCATTCTCTGAAACATCGTCATGTGACTTACAATGAAGAGCTTAGTGATAAGCAACCACCAGAAAGAGTGGGTTCAGAACCCAGTCACCACTGTAGCGTTTGGTAGCCTCAGGTTAAGGTCCACCAGTCCTCCCTTCTAAATGCTCAGTTTTCTCTGGTGCAAANTATTTACTTCTTAAGGAAGCAGGAAGGACAAAATAAGGACCATCCATCTTAAATGCTCTGCACAGAGCCTAACAAAAAAATTAACCTTAAACACGTGATCTGCTATTAACTAAGTACCATAATGATATCAACCTACAAGAACTTAGGATAAATGTGGGAATCAAGTAGTAGTTCTTTAAACGTTAGTGCAGACAACAGGTGTGGAGTGAACTTTCATCTACCTTGTGTTCTGTTTATTCTTGCAGAGGCCGGAGTGTATTCACAAGCAGAGGAGAATGGAGCAGAGGGAATTTGGATGTTTTCTCTTTTTGAGAAGAAAATTTAACAACTTTATTAAAGTATAATTTTTCAATTAGCAAAAATCACCTAAGTTTAGGTGTATAGTTCAATAATCTTTGACAAATATATAGAAGTATACTGCTACCACTGGGAGACCCTAATATTTTTGAAATAGTCCTCTGAGTTGTGAGCAGTGATGGGAGGTAGAACTGACATGCAAAGTTTGGTGTTGAAGAGAAATAGAGCTTTCTCTCCTCCTCCTGGAAGGAGGTAAGATAGATGAAAGTAGCGCTAACAAACTAGAGTTGTCCAAAGGATGGCAAGCAGCGCTGATGAATCATGGAAGTGAAGCCGTGAAGCCAGAGTCCTGCAGAAGTATGAGATCCTGGTGGTACTGAGGGGTCTGAGGGTGGGTGGCATGGGAGTGTCTTAGAGCTGCGCTGCTCCAGGAGTTTCTAGCCATTTTGATATAACATTCCATGGGCCTGTGCTGAGGACACAGGTTCAGGCTTGCTCATGGGAACTGGCCATTGAGGTAGAGTGGAAGGTAAAGTGCTGTCTGCTAACAACTGGCGGACCTCACAAAAACCATTGGGATAATTGAACAGCTCTCCACACTCAAAGGAATTTAGATCACAAGTCCTGCAGATCCTCATCAGGAAAGGTTTAAGGAGGCCAGCACTTTGGGGACTAAATACAGGGCAAAATGTGTTTTGGTAAAATGCATTACAAAAATGATAATTTTTTTTCCTTAAAAAAATGACTGACATTAATTTAGCATAGCAGGTTACATTAATTTGCTGAAGCCAGATCTTTGTTGAGTTTAGTAGTGGAATGCTAGTCTTATCCATAATCCTATACTTAATCTGTTTCTCTGTTTTTTAGTTATTAATTCTTTGAGAATTTCATACTTTCTGTTTTCATATATTTGCCATCTCCCCTAACTCCTTCCAAACCTACCCCTCATCTCATACCCGCCTAACTTTGAGTCCTCATTTTTTTTTAATTCATCCACTCCAACACTCTTGGGTGTGTGGCCATCTACTGGAGTGTGTTCAGTCTATCAGGGGCCACACCCTTAAAGAAAACTAATTTCTTGTCCAAGCAGCTTTCAATTACCAATAGATCCTTAGCTAGAAGTAGAGATTTGTGAAAAAAATTATTTTGAAAGAGGGTCTCTTAAAATGAAAGTGGGGGCTTGGGGTAGTTTACCCAGTGAGTGTTGAAACATTGTAGGTGGATAAAGTGTGAGGGAGTCTGATGTGTTGAGGAAGAGGAGGGGGAGAGATGGTTAACTATAAACCTGGCTTAGTTTTCAAAGCTTTAATCTTGTTGAATGGTAACTTCTTAGTGCAAACACTGGGTTTGGGGAGCAAGCTTATATTTGTATTTCAACATCTGGGCTATAGTCCACATGATCTCAAACTGGGAGAAACAGTTTATCTAGAATCTGTGCCAATATGGCAACACACTACAAAGCATTACAAAGAAAAGCATATGTGATTAGTAAAACCAAGCCTTAACACTTAGAAATGTTCGTGGCAGAGTGTAGAGCTTGGTGCAGAGTATTTGCCCATCATTAGAGGTTTTCAAATAAGTTTGAGTACTGAAGGTTCTGCCAGAACTACCGTTTGTGTATCTTTTCTTGAGCTTATTTACAATAAATATTTCTTTAACCAAGATGAAAGACTTTATATGTGTTATATTCATTTTCAGAAAAGTTGGTTCTCGGAAATGGTTAGTGTGTACTACATAAAGAAGAATCAGAATACATGTATGCACACCATGCTTGAACATTGATGTCCTTACCACAGGGTATGGATAGAGTGTAAGAGAACTGAGTGTGAAAGATTAAAATATTCTATTGCCAAAATAGGATGATAATCTTTTCTAAAGTAGCAGGAAGAAAATTAGATTAATGAAAACAATTTTATAAAATTATATATTTCCCAGTTACTTTCCCCAAAGCATCTGACTTCTCTTGGCATTTGCTTGTATTAGAACGAGATGAGAGAGCACACCTGCAGAAATGTGGTCATTACAATTGAGAATGCAGTCTTGAGTTTATTGCCACCAAATGGCCATAAAATCCATGATTGGAGAAATATTCATGAGTGGAGTGTGTATAGGAACATGAGCACACTTTAGAGACCCCAAGCTCTAGCCCACACACACAGAGCACACAGCACTGACCTCTGAAGCCTTGTTTTCACTGAGCTGTGTTTTGTTGAAAGGGTTCAGATTCTGAGAGATACACAGGAAAGCAGCTAAACACTATCCAGCTTCCTAGAGGCACTGTTCACATCGGGTTGTGGCCTTGTTCTAGGGACTTCTGGGAGAAAATTATATTTAATTTCAGTCTCCAGAAAATTGTGCTTCTTCTGAATATTTTTGGGAACAGTGCATTCTATAACTGATGATAAGGTTTTTATTTTTGCTTTGACTATTAAAAAGATTCTGTTAAATCCAAGCCCATCCACAGCAAGACTAAGGATATATAGATTACATTTTCTTTGTTGATGGTTAAAACAATGCTGTATTCTTTCACACATTAGGATACCTAGGCTTAAAGAGGCAGAGGTTAAATAATTTGCCCAGGGCACTTGGCCACTGAAAGTCAAAAGCCATACAACTTTTGAGAACTGAATTATATTTTCATGTCAGCCTTTCTAAGCTTCATTATGATCTGACTTGTAACTATGCTTTCTCTCCTAAGGTGTGTTAGCTATCAGTAGCTTATGTTTTCTTCTAGTCAAACTTAAATCTTTTGTGTATAAGGTGTGTGTGCACATGTATGGGGGTACTCTCAACTGTGTGTGCACATGCATGGGGATACACTCACCTGTGTGTGTGTGCACATGTACAGGGGGTATGTTCACTTGTGTGTGTGTGCACGTGTACAGGGGTACACTCACTATGTAGGTGCACAGAGATCAAAGTCGGTGTCTCCCTCTATCACTCTCTGCCTTATTTTCAGAGACAGAGTCTCTCACTAGACCTGGAGCTCACCATTGTGGTTAGACTCCCTCTTCCTGCCCAGTGCTAGGGTTACAGACGCATATTACCTGGCTTTTGTACAAATGCTGGGGACTCAAACTCAGGTAATCATGATCATATGGCCAGAATTTTACCCACTCAGCCTTCTTCTCAGTCCAATAACCTTAAATCTTCTGGGGACAAAATAAGAGACAAACATAATCATTCATTCATACACAAAATGTNTTGTCTTTTGGAATTATTATTATCATCATAATCATTATTATTGTCTTGGGGATTGAATCTAGGAACTCACATCTACTAGGTAGGCATGACTTCACTGAGCTACAGCCCCAAACAATCTTCTGGAATTTTACTTTTAGTTGAGAGTGTTGGCTTCCCAATTCCTTTCTAATTTAGCTGCTAGCTGCTAGAGGATAGGGAGCATTCTTTATAACACCCAGAAGTATCAGACCGTATCATCACCACCAGCCAATATTGTATAATGTTCTAGTCTATTCGTGTATTGCAAAAAAAACAGTGATCTTCACAATGCACAGTATAGTCTATTGGACTGACTAGTTTTTTCTAGTTTATCTTTGGTTAAACTCCCCCTCTGGTTTTTCAAGACAGGGTTTCTCTGTGCAGTCCTGCCTGTCCTGCAACTTCCTCTGTAGACCAGGCTGGCCTCGAACACAGAGATCTTCCTGCCTCTGCCTTCCAAGTCCTGGGATTAAAGGCATGTACCACCACCACCTGGCTTATTTCCTCTCTTTACAACCAATCTTTCTTGAAATAAACTTTTTATTTACTTCCTGTGGTGGTTTGAATAAGCATGGCCTTCAGAGGCTCATAAATTTGAATGCTTGGTCACCGGGGTGGTACTATTAGTAGGTGTGGGCTTATTGGAGGAAGTGCATCGCTGGGGGTGGGCTCTGAGGTTTCAAATACTGAAGCCAGGCCCACTGTCTCTCTCTTCCTGTTGCTTGATGATCCAGATGTGGAACTCTCAGCTGCTTCTCCAGCACCATGTCAACCTTCATGTTGCCATATTTCCTGCTGTGACAATAATGGATTAAACTCCTAAATGTCAGCAAGCTCCAATTAAATGCTTTATTTTTATAAGAGTTGCTTTGGTCATGTGATGGGCATGTCTTTCTGTATGCTGTGAATTTGTGTTGCTCTGATTGGCTGATAAATTAAATGCTGATTGGCCAGTAGTCAAGCAGGAAGTATAGGTGTGATAAGCAGACAAGGAGAATTCTGGGAAGAGGAAGGCTGAGGCAGGAGAATCCAGCCGCCATTGAAGTAACAACATGCCAGCAGACCAGTAAAGCCATGGAACATGTGGCAACATATAGATTAATAGAAATGGGCTGAGTTTAAGTGTAAGTAGTAACTAGTAGTGACTAGTAAGTGTAACTAGTCAGTAATAAGCCTGAGCTAATGGCCAAGCAGTTATAATTAATATAAGCCTCTGAGTAATTATTTTATAAGCAGCTCTGGGACCATGGGGCCTGGCAGGACCTGGACAAAACTTTCACCTACAGACATGGCATGTCTTTGCAGCAAAAGAACACTAACTAAGGCAATTCCATTTAAATTTTCCAATTTTCTATGTGGATAATTTTTCTGAATCTTATAGAAGAAGGCCTGAGGGCTCAGTTCAGAAACAAACATTAACTGTTCCTGTTCCTGAGAAAAACATAACCAGTTAAATCTACTAAAAAAGTTCAGGCATGACTTTCAGTCATTCATTCAGCCTCAGGAATTGTGGGTTAACCTTTGTGAAAATCCTGGAACTCTACATGTGCAGTTGAATGCCAATGCCTGAGAAAAGCAAGGCAGAAAACAGAGCAGCAATTAAAAGCAATGAGTGTTTGAGGCAGGCAGGTTTGAGGCCAACTTGGTCTACAAACAAATAGAATACTAGATGAGGCAGAGTAACATCACAAGTCTCTGTCACAAGCAAACACATGAACAAGGACTGGGGAGCAGTGGTGATAGGCTCACAACAACGGGAAAGTACTTAAGGCAAAGAGTTGAGACTATCACCAAATTCCATGCCAATAACAAATAAGCAAGGATCTGAACTTACTGTACACCATTCCTAAGACACGGGGAAGCTTTCCTTTACTATAAAAATAGAAAAGTGCA
>LZPO01108365.1:46074-73993 GCA_001675575.1 Neotoma lepida | reverse complement strand
CTTCCCTTCTCATAGCTCTGAGGCTGGGCAGGTGGCCTATCCTCTCTGACCCTTCCTGAGAAAGGGGGAAGACAGTTGTGACCCACCTCCTGAGGATGACAGGAAGACTGGCTGGTGTGAGTGCACACTGATGGGCAGCTAGTTGTCTGGGCCCCTGTACAACACTCATCTAATATCAGTAGTCTTTTACAATTCCAATCTCACAATTTTTTTTCTCTTTCTCAGAGAGTGCTTAGAGGGCCAGCACGGCCACAGGATGCTTCCTTCATCTCATTTTGTTTCCTCATTAAAATTTCATTCATAGATAAAGTGAAAAAGCAAGCAGAGGGCTCCATAAAACCACACCACAAAGACTGCATTAATTCATAAGCTCCAACACTTTAACAGCATATTGGTAAAAATAGCTCATTAGTGGCTATAGCTAGGGGGAGGGTATCTACAACTGCCGTGTATAACTTCTGGAACATCCACTGCTTTCCATGCATGAAAGCTCTTCGNGTCTGAAAGTCGAAAGTGATACTATTGTAGGGACTGACCTACAAAGACACGCCCACCTGCCCTACACCTGTGAAAGACTTCAGCTCGCTCTGGCCAGCCTTGATTCCCAGGGAACACTGGTGCCTCTTCCAAAGAAACTCAGTGCCAGAAATTTACCCCAGCGAAGGTCAGGGAGAAAGTAAACACTGAAAACTTACATAGTTTGGCCAAATCCACTTGGGATTGAGTTATTTAGTAATTTCACCTATAGAGAACAACTCACAGAGACATCTGGGGTTTCCTTTCTGTCCCCCTCCCCCCCATGACTAAGGAGCCAATATACCAAATGAGACAGTGCTGAGAACTCACAAGCCTTCTTCTCCAGGGACCTATTTTCTCTTTTCATAAGAGCTCTGTGCAAATCAGTTTCAATTGAAGCCTTTAATCTACATTCTTTGCTTGGAGAATGGGTTCCNACTATCTCGGTCTTTAAGGCACCCTGAAGTTCAGCTTTAAGGCCTTTGTTCCCCTCAGCACTGCCACTTTGTTCTCTTTTTCACTAAGCTGAACAGAATCATGTCCTGTTCCCAGCCTATGCCCTGCATGTTTCTGCTCAGTGATTTTATTTCTGCCCCTCGCCTGGACTCTCCATGTGCATGGGCCTCAAAAGGCCCATTCTAAGTATTACCTCTCCTATGCAATCTTCCCAATCCTCTTAGGTGAGAGGATTCCCTCTTGAGTGTCTCGCATGCATTTTATCTGTGCCATTCATGTACTACTTGACTTTCTCCCCTGTATATTATAAAACTACAGTACTCTGCCATAATGTTTTAATAAGTACAACAAAGGCAGGGTTTATAATTAATTTACATGTTTCTTCTCCAAGTACCTAAGACAAAGGCCCTCATAAAATATACAATAGGATTTCAATATGTGTGATGAATAGAAGATACACAGACACCTATCTTGTATCATTTGAAAAAACAAATGAAAATGAGTTTTATATAAGAGGGTAAGTTCTGAGCACACACATGGTTATTAGTACCCATGGTTCTCCATTCATTCTGGATGAGGCTCTGTCACCCTTGCTTGCATATCATGCAGTCCCACAAGATTAGGATAGTACTGTGTACACAACAGTCGGCATGGGACTCACAGAAGAGGCTTTCACATACACTGTAATTGAGCACTTTGTCATGCAATCCTTTCCAGCCCGAACAACATTCCGCTTCTACTAGTTGTCTACATGAGATTTCAAAGGTGTACTACGTACACAGGGCAGGCCATGGCACATACCCCAGGCAACTTTGTTCTGAGACTGTGTGGGGCTTCTGACTCAGTGTTCCCAGATGACGCTCCCATTTATGCTCAGCTTACGGGCTTACCTACCTTTATTCCTTTCCTCAAATCAGTACATACTGTTTCCCTACTTGTCTGAGTTGCTTTATATTAATCTTATTCCACTTTAGAATTATTTTGAAAAAAAAATATATGGTGAGCTTTTGTTTCCCCAATGTATGTTCATGCCTCTGAAATTTGAAGCTGATTAAAAAGTACATAATTATCCACTCTATAATATAATTCAAACAATATTATCAATGCACATTTGTATTTCCTTAATGTGGTAAAGTAGCAAAGTCAGTAGAGGCATTGAATGAGCATAATTATGTCATTAAGATGATAATAGCTTGGGCTTAATGAAGTGTTTTATACATATATTCATAATAGATTCAATTAATACTGGTGGAAACCTGGAGAGAACTGCTAGTTAACCTACTCTTAACCATTTCTGTCCTCTTTTCCCATAGACAACATCCATTAGCTCCCATCCTTAAGCTCATAAACCTGTGTGGAAGCTGCCAGGACCCCAGGGAGCCGTGTTTGGCAGCACTGCTCAGCTCAGAGGGTGATTCCATGGGAGCATCACAAAAAAATCCCTTTTGGGGGCGGGGCACCATCACAAGAGCTCTAAGCCTCTGAGGCTATGTTCTCAAGGCAAAAGATTAACCAGTTAATTATAAAGCAACCATCAGTGTAAGGGTAAACCAACCCCTCATCTGATAAAGCTGTATGCATTGACAGGGTAGCTAGCTCCAAATAGCCTCACTTGATGTATCTGAAATGCATTAATCTGGACAAATGAGAAAACCCTCCCTTTCCAGCCCATTCACTCCTTGATGGACCCCCTCATGCCTTCCCAGTCACCTGCCTAGGCTCTGGGAGCAAAGTCTAGGCACTTTTAACTNATATTAAGAAAGGCAACTGAACTGAGCATAACCAAGCCAGGTCTGGTGGCACACACCTGTAACCCTGGGACTTGAGAAGCAGAGACAGAAAGGACAAACGGTTGGAGAATATGGTGAGTTCAAGGCTGGGCCGAAAGTTATAGGTATAGAAAAGGTATAGAAAAATCCTGTCTCAAACCAAAACAGACAAAGGAGGAGATACAGCTACACTCACAATTTATAGTAGTACAACATCTGCTAGAAATAGCAACAGCTACCATGTTCAAAGGGCCTACTGTGTGCCCAGCACCGTGCAGGGACACAGTTCTCATTTTCCAGCTAGCCAGTTATTTGTGCACAAGGCACTAATAGCCATTGATATGTGCCAGCCCTCAGCAGGGAAAGATGCCACAGCCTGGAATGGGGGGGGGATGCAGTGTCCAGATGAACTCATCCATCAGAACACAGACAGTCAAAAGCAGCACTCATGGGGAGACACAGCAACAAGCACACCTTTCCCAGGTCCTCGCTCAGTGCAAAATGTCCTCTGCTCTCTAAGCCACTGCTCACTTCCAAGCTCATTTTCCTCTCTCCTGGGTAATGCCCTCTCCACACNTATTTCCTACTTATCGAGGGAAAGGCAGAGCACAGCTTACAGTCTAACTGGGCCAGAAGCAGAGGACTGAAGGCAGGCAGCAAGCCCTGGTGCAGCCCAAGGGGCACATACCTCTTCTTCATGACTTTCAAACTGGTACATCCAAAAGTTCTCCATCCTTCCAAGTCCTGTCTGGGCAACGGGTCGAGCCCAAGAGCATCCACTTGTGAGCTGAGGTGAACTCCTGATCTCAGTGCCGCTTGGTGGACTGTTTTGGTGGTGTTAGGTGCCCTTGTCAATAATGCAACTGGTAATAGGAGATGTGACCACCTCCAGAGTGTCTGACCCTCCACATTAACCCTTCAGTGCTGGGTGGCCAGGACTGATTGTCTTGAGTCATTGGTGCAGCTTCATCAACTGATATTTCTGAGAAGAATCTGGCCCATCCTTGCTGTCAGTGGCACCTACTATTTCTGGGGGAAATAAACTCAGCACAGAGGTGCTACCAGAGACTTTCACACACCCCAAACTCTGTTATGTTTATAGAACCTGTGAAGAATCATCCAGCTCTAGCAGAAGGGGAGGGAGGTGACTGAAAATATTCTCTTGGGCTTTGATCTGAACGCACCTGGGTATGTGGGGCGAGATTAGGGAACTCCGATCAGCTGCTTCCTGGGCCCCCATAGCACAGGCTAGGCCTCAATAGCACAGGCTGCTGAAGTGCACCCTCCCTACCACCACTAACTGCATGTCCTGTCACTATGCTCTAACAACCTTCCTATGTGCTGCAAGTGAGAAGAGGCTCTGACAAACCAGAAAAGAGCTGCCTCGTGGTCAGCATGGTTTGAACCAAAACAGCAGATGATCCTAAATAGGTCTCAAAAACAACTGTATCTGCTGGGTCAGAGCCAACAAGAATAAGGACCTGACTCAGCTGGGTAGAACTGAGCTGGAGAGAACACAGGGAGGCTGAGGTAGTGGGGTGNTTGCAGATGGGAGGCCTCCCAAGTTCTTATGCTCTTACTGATTGATGGAGCCAGGGTGGCAGGGAGGGGCCTGGGTGCACAAAATCCCTTACCCTTACAGGAGCATCAGCTTCCTACTCACCAAGCCCTCTGTCAGGCCTGTTTGCAGGGCTCCCTCTGAGGCTACCTGTCCAGTGAATGACTGTGGACAGGGCTAAATGGTAAAACAACAAAACACACAGGATCTGGAACAGTCCACAGCTGGAAAACCTGCCATTCGAACTGCAATCCACAGCTGGAAAACCTGCCATTCAAACTGGTAGTTTCCTATGTGCGGTCAAGCTCTGTGGCCAGTGGATCACAGAGACTGAATCTCTGGACTTGCCCATCTCTCTCATCATCATTCTTGCGAGTCTGATTGAGTCTTGCTGGTAATCAGAGTGTACCCACCATAGCCTTGGTCATCAGCTTGCAATTCCTGTAGCTATTAGCCAGCATAGCCTTGGTCAGCAGCTTGCAATCCTTGTAGCTATTAGCCAGCATTTAAGAAGGAAAGCCTTTTTGCAGGACAGTGCTCAGCGTGTTCGTAAATGACTGAGTTAGATATCTATCCACACTTTTTTTTCTTCTTTCTATGACTTCTTTTAAAGGGACAAATCTTTGGGTGTTGATTATGACATGTCCAGGCTAATATCACTGCCAGTTAACTCTCTCTGGCTTTTGGTAAAGCCACTTTCCCCTGACNACTCCTGAAGCTACTTTGGTTTTGGTTTTGAAGCCATCAGAACAAGGCTATGGAAGTCATCGCTGCCACAGAAAGCTTGTCACCTTCTTAGGTATTAGCCAGAGATGACCAGCTCACACATGAATTAAGTTATCAGACAACAGAAGACTCAAAATCAAAACCCAAGCCTTGTGTGATGTAGGAAGCATCTGCACACAGCATCCCTTTGGCCTGATGGAACTTGAACCTCTTCCCCGGGCTGTTGTTTTCATTCTCCCTTCCCTTTAATGTTCATTCTGTACCTGAAACCTACTTAATTATTCACCACCACCTTCTCCAGGCTACATCAATTATGGATCACATCTGTGATGGAAAACTTTGCTAGCAGCAAGATGGTGCTGAGATGGGAGCATAAGGAAGGGGAACCATACACCACACTGGAGGGTAGGAGCCCAGGGCTGGTGACAACAGCTGCCCTGTAGGACAGCTCGCCCTGTAGGCCAGCTTGCCCTGCAGGCCTCCCATCCTGCAGGCCTCTTCCAACCCCAGCAATTCCCCGTATTTCCACACTCCCCAATCGTCGCTGCATCTTGGCCCAGAGAGAAACAATCTTCATACACTATACTGGGTCAATTAGAGGCCCCAGTGGGGCTGAGCAGGGATGATNGATACAGCCTAGTGGAGCAGGTCCTTCTGTTCCCACAGTCAAGGGAGCCCATCAGCACAGAGACTGGATGCTTAGCTATAATTCATGAATCTTTACAGCTGACTCTTTGGACACTGGCAGCCCCTTAAGACTGAAAATAAATTCAGCCTAAGAGCACGCCATGGATATGGGTGTGCTTTAGGACAACTCCCCCTTTTAAAATTTCTACAGTGCCCCTTCACCCTGAATTCTTGGGTGTAACCACCTGCTGCACCTCTGTGCTGGCTTACACTTTGGCTTTATTCTCCACCGGTCACTTTGGGACCTGTAGGTTTTCTTTCCCACAGCCACAAGGTGGAAGAACCACCTAGGAACTGGAAATGGCTGATAAGGGCAGAGGCAGAGGACACCTTTCAGTTTTTAGGCCAGCTGCTCTTTGCTGACAGAATGACTGATAATGACATATGACGGATACCAAACATGGGAGATTTTCAGATGCCTTCAAAGGTTCCTACCTCCTGAAAGTCAAACCCTTGTTTAATCCTCTCCTGGGGAAGGTCAGGTGGGTCAGATAGCAGCCTAAACAATGAAATAAAATGACAGTGGTGCAATGTCACTCACTGATTGGGTTTCCAAGGACTGTGGCTTCCATCTTGCCATCAGACTCTGGAGCCTTCTTGTCTTGCATACTTTAAGGGTGAAACAGGACCTATGGGGCAAAGAACTGAGAATGCCCCAGACACAATCCATGGGAAACTGAGGCTGTCTGCCAGTTGGCTTTGAAGAGCTGAATCCTACCCACAGCCTGGGAGCTTGGGAGCAGAGCTTTTCCCAGGAAAGATTTAAGATGGTAACGGCCCCCTGATGCCCGTTTGCAGCCTCCTAGAGGCTCCTCAGTGTGAAACAGATACGTGGGCTGCTTTATGCTGCTGATTTGGGATGATTTGTTATGTGGTAATAGATCAGGTCAGAAACTAATGAAACAAATGTAAACAAAACAAAAACCAAACCCAAATCAAAACCAATATAACAAATCAATAAAACAAAGAATTGGTTCTTTGAAAAGATAAATATTGACAAACCTTTAGCTAAATTAACCAAAAGAGAGAAGACCCAAATTAATGAAATTGGAGGGGACAAGAGAAACGGCTTCGTAGGTAAAAGCACTTGCTATGGAAGCAAGAAGACCTGCTTTAAATCTCATCACTCACTGAAAAGCCAGGCATGGCCGCATGTACCTGTAACCTCAGCACTGTGTGGTTCACAGGTGGATCTCAGGCCAGGAGATTAAACCAGTAAGCAACCTTGCCTAAAAAATAAGCTAGAGGGCAATATAAAGGAAGAAACCAGATATCGTCCTCTGGCCTTTACATGCACATGCATCAATATGCACACACATGTACATGTGGACATACACCATAGACAAATACATATACATGCATCACCCACATGTAGACATATACATGAGAAAAATAAAATTGGAGGTTAAAAGGAGATAGTACAATAGACACCAATGAGATTCACAAAATCAATACCTTAGAAACATATACTCAACTAAGTTGAAAAACGTGAAAGAAATGGATGAATAGAAATTAGGCTTACCAAAGTTAAACCAAGATGAGATAAATAACTTATACAGATCTATAACAACAAAATTAAAGCAGTCATAAGAATCTTCTCAACTGAAAGAATCCCATGTCCAGAAAGACTCATCATATACCTCTATTAGACCTTCAAAAAAACAGTAGGTCTCAAATTATTTTGTTAAAACAGAGAATGAACGGATGCTTCCAACTCTTTTTATGAAGGAAGCAATTGCTATCCTGATACTCAAAGAAGATAAAGACAACAACAAAGAAAATTATAGACCACATTATAGATCAGTTTCCCCAATAAAGACATAAGGAAAACTAATAAATACATGCAAACTGAATTCAAGAACACTTCAAAAGATCATATGTCATAATTAGGTTGACTTCATTTCAGAGATTCAGGAATGGTTCAGCATACATAAATTAATAATTTTAATTCAGCATATAAACTGACCCAAATACAGAAACCATATGATTATTTCAGTAGACTAAGAAAAGGTTTTGACAAAAATCCAATATCCCGTCATAATAAAATCTTCATAGATGCTAGGATTAAAGGGACCATATCTCTACATAATAAAGGCTTATTATGTAAAAAACTGNGGGGTTTGAAAGAATATGGCCCCCAAAGGGAATGGCACTATTCGGAGGGGTGGCCTTGTTGGAGAAAGTGTGTCACTGTAGGGGCAGGCTTTGAGGTTTCTTTTGCTCAAGCTTCCCTCAGTGTGACAGTCAGTTGATATCTTGTTGTCTATAAGACGTAGGCTCTCAGCTATTCCTCCAGCACATCTGCCTGTACGCTGCCATGCTCCCCATCATGATAATGGACTGAACCTCTGAAAGTGTAAGTGGGCCACCCCAATTAAATGTTTTCTTTATAAGAGTTGCTGTGGTCATGGTGTCTCTTCACAGCAATAAAAACCTTAACTGAGATATAAACCTATAGCCAACATTATGCTAAATGGAGAAAATTCAAGGCATTTCCAATAAGGTAAGGAACAACACAAGGATGTCTACTCTCTCCACTCTTATTTAATATAGTACTTGAAATATTAGCTAGGGCAATAAGACAAGGAAATAAAACTGATACAAACAGGGGAGGAAGAAACCATAGCATCCCTGTTTGTAGATGATATGAGTCTATACATAAAATACACTAAGGATTCTACCAGGAAAATGGAATTATAGGAAAACGGATGGAAATGGAAAAAATTATGCTGCTAAAAATAGCCCAGGCCCAGAGATACAAGTGGCATGTGTTCTATTTCACACACAGATTCTAGCTATGAACTTCCAGAGTAGCGCGTTTGTGGGAGCCCATTTCCAGGTTCCTTGTGGCTTTACCCAGCAGGTCTACATTGAGCGGATGATTGGGCCACGGGCCTGAGTGCAGGTGTCTGAGATGGTCTGCACGTGGCTGTGCTGGGGGAAGGTCTTTTGCTCCACCCCTTAGTTTTTCTATAAATACCCTGGGGCAGAGATCGTTGGGGGCCGGTGAAATAGGTTCCAGGCCCCCTCGAGGCTATCCTGTATTTCTATCTTTTCTCCACAATCTACAATCCTTCTATCTAATATTTCCTGCTACTCACACCCAAGAAAACCCTGGGGAACTGTGGGGTTGGTGGGNAGCCGCCCCACACGTGTTTAGACTGGAATGCCTGTGAAGGCTGAGAAGCTGGAAAGGATCCAGCAGAGGAAAAAAATGAACNGTACAGAAGGGAAGTGACCCACCAGCTAATCATTTGGGAAGAGGGCCCTTCAACTGAGAAGATGTCTCAGTCACACTGACCGTAAGCAAGTCTGTGGAGCATTTTCTTGATTAATGAGTGATGTGGGAGGGCCCAGCCCAACGTGGACAGTGTCACCTCTGGGCAAGTACAAAAAGCAAGCTGAGAGAGCCATGGAGAGCGAGCGAGCAGGCAGTGCTCTTCCATGGACTCTGCTCTGGCTTCTGCCCTTGAGCTCCTGCTCTGGCTTCCCATGATGATGGACTGTAAGGTATAAGATGACATACACACCCCCTTCCCCGCTGCAAGTTTGTTTTGGTTGAGATGTTTATCACAGCAATTGAAACCAAACTAGGGCAGGAGGATAGAAGAACACATGTGGTATGACAGTAGGGGGCAGATATAGGGAGGGTGGTGGAAAGGTTTAAGTGGGAATGAGGGTAGTAGGGTAGGAAGAGGAGAGAGGAGGGGAGGGGTTAACCAAAACAAAGGATGTTATGAAGAATCTCTATGGAAACTTACCATTTTGTAAATATAGTTAAAAAAAAAAAACCAACTCCCTACATGGTTGGATAATGCTCTTCTGAAAGCCTAACCTTATTAAGCAGAAATCTTAGAACCAAGTGAGGGCTATCTCCTTATGTGATATTGGTCAGGGAGACTCTGTAGCAGCAGTTCTCAACTTGTGGGTCATGACCCCTTTGGGGATCATATATAAGACTTCCTGCATATCAGATATTTATATTATAATTCATAACAGTAGCAGAATTATAGTTCTGAAGTAGCAACAAAATAATTTTGTGGTTGGAGTTCACCACAACATGAGGAACTGTGTTAAGGGATCATAGCATTAGGAAGATTGAGAATCACTCAGCTAGAGGCTCCCAAAGCATTGTAGTCTACTGTAAATGCATTTGCTCGCACACCAGAACTAGACCCTAAGATCCTACTGCTGAAGACACTTCACACTTGTGTTGTAGAACACTGAGAACTCAAACTGGGTCTGAGCTTGAAGTTTTCTCACTGTCNGGTAGCATTCATAGTGCCAGCATGCAAACTTATATGCAAACTTCTGGGGAGAAAAGTTATCAATCAAAATCATCTATCTGTGGACCCCAGAAGTTACAATAACAACCTCTCTGGCAAGATTGCTCAAAAGTNCAAAAGTGGTAGACTATTATGGGGGTAACCAATAAATAACCTTCTGATTGGCTCTGAGGCCTGCTCCACAGGAGGGACTCATCACAGGCACTATAAAATCTGGTTAAGAATCATGGCTGNGAGGTCATAGGCTCTAGAGGAGAACATACTACTACTGTTTTGTATATGGACATGGTGTCAAACTGCTTTCTAAACACGTTTATATCTATTGATCAATGCTACTCTCAATCTTTTATCAGACAAACTTTTTTTTAATAGGCTGCAGTTGGCCTTACTTTTCTACTGCTGTAATAAGATACCATGACCAAGACAACTAATTAAAGAGTTTATTTGGGGCTTATGGTTTCAGAGGGTTAGAGTTCATGACCATCATGGTGGGAGCACACTAACAGGCAGGCAGGCAGGCAGGCAGGCAGGCGTGGCACTGGAGCAGTAGCTGAGAGCCTACATCTTGATCCACAAGCACAAAGTCAAGAGATAGAAACTGGGAATGGTGTGAGGCTTTTGAAACCTCAAAGCCTCATAGAAACCATTTCTTTTCTAAGTTGCCTTGGTCATGGTGTCTTATCACAGCAACAGAAAAGTAACGAAGGCAGGAGATGGTATCAGAAAGTGGGATATTACTGTGTCAGGCCTGATCATACTGGTTTTTTGTTTTTGTTTTTAGAGGAATGTGGAAGACCTTTTTAGGACTTTGGACTAGGAAAGCAGTTGAATGCTGTTAAGTGGGGCTTAACAGGGCAACCTAGTAGGAGCTTGGAATACAATAGTGCTGAGAGAAATGTGGACTATGGAGGCCCTGCTCAAGAGGTATCAGAAGGGAACAATACCAGCAACTGCATGAGAGACCATTCTTAGGATATTTTGGCAAAGAATGTGGCTGCTTTCTGCCCTTAGAAATTAATTTTCTGGGTTAATTTCCTCAGTGGAAGAGATTTCAAGATAACTTAATATTGACTCTGTCCTGTGGTTATTAGTAATCAATCTGCAGGTCTCCAATGAAAAAGGGCAAGCAAGGCAAAAAGAAGTACAAAATGTACAGAATCTCACTGAAGAAAGACCTGTTCAAAAAATGGAATAAAGAGTGGGTGCCCTCAGGACAAGACCCCACCTAGCTAAGCTTCCTACTTGTAAAAGGAAAAGCCTGAGGAATTTTCTACTCCTAAAAAGAAACAAAAGAAAGCTGCTACANATGTGATTCAAGGGGGCCAGGCTCCACTCTATGTGGTCCCCCAAACTGGTCAGTATTATCCTGTGGTTCTGGCTTTAGAGTCATGAGGGAGACAGAAGTAAGTAAAGGGGTTGTGGAATCTTCCTCTGAGGTTAAGGAGAGTTGCTGAGGCTAGGCATGTGGCAGTGGAGTCCCTGTATGGAAGCCCTGAGAGGCCATTACTTGAATCTGTGAAAGTGAAGCCTGGATTGCACTGGAGACTCCTCGATGTTGGAGATGCCACAGCCATGAGAGATCTGCCAAGAAGAGCTGCAGACAAGGAGTGGAATAGCCCAAGAAGTGTGTTGCTGTTAGCAAAGCCCGAAGGACAGAGCCATCCGAGCCCTTTGACATTTGACGTGGAGGTACAGGACAGTTAACGTAAAGACTCAAAACCATTCAAAAGGTACAGCATAAGTGACAGTGGAGTGCTTGGCCCTAAATGAGACCTCTAGAACACCCTCTCTGAAGCTCAGGGAACACTGTAGAAGACTGGGCAGAAAGAACGTAAGAGCCAGAGGCTCTGGGTATGACACAGCCACTGGACACATGAACTCACCAAAGCTATGGTTACCTGCACAAGAGCTGCTTACAACTGGGCCCTTCACCATTTCACCATGCATGAGGGAAGGACTCATGAGGTCCCAATGCTCTCTGAGGGACTATGCNTAGTTAATGGGTGCTGGGGGAGGGAGTGTCACTGTCTTCAGGGATGTAACCATTGATAAAGTGCTATGTTCTAGTAAATAACTCCCCCACTCATACTCATACAAGCAGCCATAGTGGGTCAAAAAAAAAAGACATCAAAGTAAGAGAGGGAATTTTGAGAAAAAGAGTTTTAGTGGGAAAGAAAGATGAGAGAGGGTAATGGGAAGGTGAAAATGATCCAAATATGGTTCATATGTGTGTATGAAGTTATCAATGAATTTAAAAAATGATGAAAATAAAGAGATTTTAAAAAGGAAAGGCAATGAGCATTACTGCCTTTGGCTGGGCCATATTTCTTATGCAGGCAATATCCTGTATGTCCAAGCACTCAATGAAACACAAGCTGACTGCCTAAGCAGCGGTTTCTTTCCTCTTTTGAGGTCTGCTTGATAGAATAAATAAACTGGAGCCCATTTCTGCCATCTTTGTATCAGATCCTTTGTTTCCATGGTTACACGCTGTCCAAACCTTGGGGTTGTTGGAACTATAAGTTCTGTCTGTCCTTTTTATCTAAACAGTTTGAACCCTGGAAGATAACAAAGAGGGAGTGAGCTGGGATCTGTACTTTCATAGCAAGTCAGTGGACCAACCGGAGCCAAGGATGCTCACTTGGAGTTTAGTCCTCTACAGATATAAATGTAAGGAGAAATGGAGCTACCACAAGGCCATCCTTCCCCTCCCCCAAGAACACCACATCCCATCCCAGCAAGGAACTGNCCCATTTGTGGAAATCAGGCACTGACAGAACGTATCCTCATCCTAAATTCTGTCTGCTTGAGTTTGGATCCCATCTCAACTCCATCCCTGGCTATCTGATTCTGGAAATACTGTGGCTGGTCAGAGTGTCATGAGCAGGTGGAGATCCACAGAAGGAAGCCCTCAGTTCTGAGCACCTCACAGGAATCCTGCACAGAAACAGAATCCCTGGCAGCAATACAATTCTTTTTACTTGTCCTCATAGGCTTGATAACACAGCAGCAAGGTCAACAGGGTAAGATGCTGCTAATGAGTCTTAATTAATTAGCATGTGCATTTGACCTTGGTTGACAGTCTCCTAGCAACAGTTAAGAGAAAAAGCAAAATCCTTGAAGGCTGGATGCTGAATTCAGGGCAGGGAGCAGGGTAACATCAAGAAATTTAAGACCCAGATGAAGCCAGGGTATTCTCCACTGCTTCCTTGCATCAGCTTTCTGAAAAGAAAAATTAAAGTAGGCACAGGAGGCCAGGTAATCAGGGCAGGCACTGACATTATGCCTTTACTTCCTAGAATGCTGGCGCTGCCTCCCTTTCAGTGAGAAGGTGGCTGCTTTCTGACGCTGGCTAAGCAGAGTTAATGCTGAAACAACCTCCTGCCTCAAAATGTTAGGTGCATTGGTCTCTGGAAGGGGAACAAGATGCCAACATAAAATAACTGTTACCTGAATGGGGTGGTGCAAGTTCCGTTTTCACTGCCTAGCAGGTTAGTTTGATTTAATTAGAACAGTCCTGGATNAAAAGGCTGGTGGTGTGTTGTTTAAAGCAGAAGCTGGGAACCAGGGTCATTGAAGGATGGGACCAGGACAAGTGGCGTGGTGAGGATCTGTATGCTGGGAGACAGCAGATAGAAACCCTAGTGCAGAGAAGGTGAGAGGGAGCACTGGGGCCAAGCTCACTAATTCAGCTTGCCAGTGACCCACCCTAAATAGTGAGCCTTAACACACCATACCCATGATCCTTCCAGAGAGGGCTGGACATCCACAAACATCTTACAGTTGCTGAGAAACTTCTTTTGCACTGAAAGCACAATGCCAACTATGCTTACAATAAGAGGAAACTTCAATTTAAGGACAATTCATGCTTCATGATTTTGCAGGATTGCACGGCCCTGGGATTTAACCAGGGTACACACACAGCAGCTCTTCTCTCTGTGGTGGCCCCTTCTTCCCAGTCCATTTACCACACATACTACTGAAGGTGAAATATTGGAGAGAATGACACACACATTCTAAAGAGTCCTGGGCAGTTTCTTGAACCCTCACTTCCTAAGGAGCCTGTCACATTCCTGAACTGTAGTCCTGTATGCTAACTCCAAGGACAAAATTTTCTCAGCCAAAATTGGCCATATGTTTCCCTGTTGCTTGTCCTGTTGTTTTCCCCAAGGTTTCACATATACATTGTCTGGTGAGACAATTCAGAGAGAAAGATTCCTCTTGGGAGTGGGGGTCAGGTGAAGGGAAGTTGAAGCCTATGTTTTATGTTTTTTTAAACAATCTTCCCCATAACTTAAAAAAAAATTCCATGGAGCATGGAGTAGCTAGAATACTTGACTTATGGTGGACCATCTTTAGACAGATTCTGCTCCAGCGATTCCGATATGGCAGTGGTTTGATGTCAGTGGGCAGATAGCTTTCAGGCACCAGGCTTGTCTGGCACTGAATAGATAGGTGAAAATTCTAGAGATGAGGTAAGATAATTGAAGGTAACACTGTGAGTCTAAGAGACTCGAACAAAGCAAACATTCTCCATCCCCTTATGTTCTTTTCACGGTTGAAATGAATCATTTGCTCTCCAAACAGGAGTTTAAGGTCAAACCTTTTCATTTTGAAGATGCAACAGTTAAGACTATTATGTCTTTAAAGAAAATTACCCCGGTCACATTGGGTCCTCATGGTTCACAGAAAAATGGCTCCTCTTGGCTGTTGCTATTGACAACTGAGTTTTGCTACATAGAGCACCACTCCCTGCTGGGATATGACACTTCACTGTGCACCTGAAGGTGCGGCATGGCTGGTAAATGCTGCGGATGTGGTGCTTTCACCCTGGTAAAAGGCAGCTCTCAAAAACATTTCATCCTTAAAGTGAAGGCTCTGAACTTACATAATTATTCACATCCCTGGAGAAATCAATGCACTGCACTTGGCCCCAGCATGCATCACTCCCACTGTAGTTACTGTTCTTACTGCTTTCTTCCCCACCAGTGCTCTGAGGCTTCCAAACTCTAAACACACTCGGGAGTCCGTGCTTTTAAACACTCCAGGTTCTTTATTGTCCAGTAGTGTTCTATGGGTAGCGCATCCCTCCTCTTGATCTAATTGTTGTAGTTCCTTATTCTTATATTTGTAATGCCAGCCAAATAGCAGTGTGCATGCTTAATGCAAATACTGCCTCAAACGGTGCACCCACGTTACCACAGGTCAATTGTCAGCAAAGAAGTCCTTCCCGTCCTATAAACTGAACACAAAACACACAGAAGCATTTGCCCTTCTCTATTTTTGTTCAAGAAAACAGGGCAATGGGATAATCTCTTTGTTCAGTGAACCATCTCCATATAAATGCACAAATATAGTTTTCAAAGTCAAATCATACTGTACGGCTTAGGGCAAAACTCAAATTCTTTTTCACGCTGCTCCTCACTTCATGGCTCCATTTCCAATTCTTCTGCAACTTTCTTCTACATTCACTTTCATGTTCGGAGGTAATGTATTTATATGGCCTCACTTTCATTTTCAGATTTAGACACTATTTCTTGGCTTTAGCTGTAAGCACTAAAGTCTACGTCCTTTCTACTGCACCTTTCTGGTTCATCGACGTTCAGTGTTTGCATTCTGAAGACTGCGCCTCTGAGGTTCCCAGCTCAGCTGCATGCATACAACACTGCATCTCTGACTCGTGCAACTGTTTGCAGAAAGGCCAATAACCACAGGAAATTGGAACTGTTAGAATTGATTTTTTTTTTGATTAGTGTTCTGTGGGCTGGTTAACAATGTATGCTAAACCATCTCCAAACCACCTCTACTCCTGCAAGCCCATCAGGATCTCTGTTCATCAGGAGCTCTACTTTCTTCTTTCTAGAGTCCTAGAGGCTCTGGGTTGGCGGCTGCCTTGGCTTTCTGCATAGCAGCCATCCAGTGCCTCTTCTTCACCCACCTGAAGGGGTTCCTCTCCTATTTTTCCTGTGCTGGAGTCCCTACCCCTCCTTTATTTGTTTGTGTTTTTGTTTAGAGAGACAATGACATGCCTCCCTTACTTACAGAAGCCACACAGCAGCAGGAAAGGATCACTTGGTTGCACACTCTTGAGATACCCAGAGGTCTAATGTCTCCTGTGATGACCTCTTGACCAACCTTTCTTTCCCAACCATGTCCTCATGTTCCTGTTATCTTAAGCCTGGGGTGTTTCAAGTTCCTGAGCCTTTCTGAGGTGTCTATGTTCAAATCCTCAGAAGTCTTGGTAGAAAGGAGGATTCAGAAACCTCCCCGGTGAATTCTACAGTACTGATCAGGCCATGCAGTGGGAACAAAGCAAGCCCCCATTTCCTGTGGCCTCAACTCAGGTTGCCTCCATGTCTCACTGGGGTCACTAGGGAATCCTGCTCACTCTGGGCAAGCAGATCCTTGCTGTGCTCAGGGTCACACCACTCTTACCATCTGGCCTCTGAGTTTGTTGCAAATGAAGCAAGAATGGTTTCTGCCGCTTCTGCCTGGAAGTAATACACTTCCCAACGCGCATGTCACTGGCCTTGCCTCCTAGGAATTTCCAGGGATGAGGAATTTCCCGTTCAAGCCTCTCTAACTTGAAAGGGAACTGGAAATATGGCCCAGCATGAAAATGTCCAGTATCACCAAAGAATTCAACAACAGATTATGATCCTGATCTTCTGCTGTTTCTTTTCTGTTTTTTATCACCTTACTATCATTCTAATAAAGTTTTAGAAGAGAGTACAAGTGATCACCTAGCAGTCTGCACCACCGTTCAGAGTAGGTCAAATCTCCTAGCATGCACTGTGCTGACTGATGTCAAAACACTTGTCCCTGAATGGCTGTGCTGCCTGGAGAGAGGTCAGTGAACAGGGAACTTTTCAGAATACGTCATTCACTAGCAGTATTTTTCAAGGAGAGGGTTGGAAGGAAGTTCTCAAACATCCCTAGAAGATAGAGAGTCCTTACTAGACCAAAAGCACAGGTCTTTTTTTCAGGTCTTCAGAAATAATTGTTTTCACTTGGCGCTGGGCAGCTGACATTTCCGTAAGGAGAACACGTGGTCATGGATAATCAGTCCCCACTTCTCATTCTGTCCACTGCACCCGCAAACAAACGCCTGCTTGTTCTACATGTGCACTGTTGGNGTTACGGGGGAGTGGACAGGCCTGTCAAAAGCAAACTTAACTGTTAGCAATTACCTCTGCCAATTGGTAACATGGCTGTTCTCACCATCTATCTGTTCCTTTGCACTTTCTGATTTTGCCATTTTTTTTTTTTTAAAAGACACACGGTGGCCTTTGGAATAAGAATTTCAGGGCCCTCTGTTTCTGCAGACCATACCCACAGCAGCACAGTCTTTCACTGAAGAAAGTCTCAAGTCCACAGCTCCTAAATGGGTCCCCTGTGGGGGGCCTGCCCCCACCTTTTCTCCCCAGGGTACTCTTGAAGAGTGAGGGATAAGAGATTTAGAGAGAAATATAGAGGGGAGAGAGAGACAGATAGAAACACAAGATAGCCTTGGGAGGTCCTGGATCCTAATCCCCCAACACCTCCTGGCTCTTCTGAACGGCTTTTATAGGAATGCCAAGGGGTGGAGCAAAAGACCGCTCCCTAGCANAGCCAAGTGCAGACCCTTCCAAACACCTGGTAACCATGCACATGGTCAATCCATCCCCTAATGTAGCCCTGCTGGATAAAGCAAGCTCAAGATCTCACTAGGAAACCTCTGTGGGCTCCCACAGTCCCCCTCTTTGAATCAGTGGTTCTCAATCTTTTATACAGTTGAGATCCCAGGGAGAATTTATGAAACAAACAAACACACCAGACCAGCAGGCTCTGCCTCAGGCACTGCGCTTTCAGAAGAAGGGTAGTGATCTGCATTTCTAACAAGGCTGTTGCAGACTGCGGACCACAGTTCTTTCAACGGTGCCTTTCCATTTTCTATGATAGCATGCATGGAATGTGATTTCAGTAAATACTTTTTTGAAGTTGAGGTGAGGTGGAATAATACCATCAAAGAAGGAGCAAATGAAGAGCTTTCCTATAAATACAGCACGGCAGATGAAATATGACCCATGGATGCAAACAGCTTAAGGATGATGGGGGCACTTTGCTCTCTGTTAACTCTTCATACCCTGGTAAGCTCTACTCACCAATTCCTTAGCATCAAGATACATTTCTGATGCTACGGGGTCCTAAGTATCACTCAACATTTTATAATAAATTTTGTTTGGCGTAAAACATTACACAAGAGGCTTAAAGCACCCTCCTAGTTCAAATGAACAAAAGCTGTCCTGGCCCTGCCACTCTCCTGGGGGCTGAGAGAGAAGCTCCAGGGTCAAATGGTTAGTTGGTCATTTCAAGGGGCTGATGCAGCTAAGGATGCTGATGGAGGAGGCCAGCTCTCAGACCAGATAAAATGAAACTGAATTTAACCTCTTGACCCTTCTCCATCTTCAAGCTCCATTTTAAAATGAAATTGCTTAGAAATTACCGAAGAGTATAGAAAAGTGAGAGCTGNAGAAAAAAAGCACTTATATAGCAAGGTAGAGGGGCAAAGGTTAGTCTTCTTGATTTATTTTCAACAGACTGTGACACCTGAGCTTGACACGGTCTCCAATTTCAAAAATGGCAAATAAAGCTGTTGACAGAGGCGGCCACAGCTTTGCCTGCAGCTCTTCACAGTGAAGCACATCTGGTTTTAAATAGAAAACAGACCTTCTGTGAAGTGACGAAAGCTTACTGGGTGCTACAGGGAGTCTCAGTGTATGTGGGTGTGTGTTGGGGAGGGCAGGGGTGCTGCAGAACACCTGGCAGGGCAGGGGATTTCCATTCAAGAGGCCACAGTGGCCATCCAAATCTTTAAGGTAATGGCGTCATGGCAATGGTTCTCGAATTGGGGCCCAGGGTCAACAGCATAACCATGGACCCTGTTAGTTGGGATAACATTGAACCCTGGAATTCTAGAAAAATAAAGACGTATCTCAGAACCACTTTTGATTGATGCTTAGGCCTACTGCAAAGAACCCCCTTCCCTCGTCTTGACTCTCTGATGTCCTGTTCATTCATGACAGGGCTGGATACCCTCCACGTTGCCATTCTTTACCTTTTAAGTGTGATTAGTTGAACTGCTGATTAATCAGGAAAAAAAAATGCCCACAGACTTGACTTTGGTGGAGGTATTCTCTTTTCCCCAGGTGCCCATACACACCTGAGAACAGGCTGGTCTCCGGTTAAAACTTGATCCAGATGCCCACCCGTGCTACGCCACCATTCCATCCCATTTCCACACGGGTTACTCCTTCATCTCAGGAACCCTTGCAGATCTTGTACTTACAGGATAGCATTTTTGCAAACATCCTCTCCAACCAGNGTAGACTTGATACAAATTCTGGGACCCCAGNTCAGACTTTCTCAATGAACAANAAGAGAGGAGTGTGGGGGTGCGCACTGGCCCAAGAATGTAACTCTCTGCAAGCCCTCCAGGTACCATCTGGAAGGCACAGGGATGCCTTATGGGTCTGATAAGTGGGATCCACTCTTAACACACTCCTGCTGGCGCCACACCAGGTGAAACTACCATGGGGAGGTGCACAATGCCCTCATAGACCACTTACCCACAAAGTCATTTCTCAAAGACTTGCAAGGCCACAGAGCTTCAAGTCTCCCCTCCCAAGGGCCTGGAGTCCAGCCAGCCTGAACCTATACATACTTACATCTCCGTCCATGGGCCTCTGGTCATCACAATCCCTCGTGGGGCTAATGTCCTGGCGCATGACCCAGATGGGCTCTTTGGGTTCGTCGGGGGTGTAAGGCGAACGGATGGTCCTGGTTTTCACTTCTTCGATGGCCTCCTTGATGTCCTTGATGGCCAGCGAGATGGCATCTCTCTTCTCCTTGCTGTACCGCTGCCCAGCCTCGCCGCCGCCCGGGGGTCCCATGACCCGCTGCTGCCCNGCAGGTGCTGGCAGCCCGGGGCTGTCGGGGTGTCCTCCTCCTGGGGTCGGGGCGCGCTCCAGGTCCTGCTCCGCCTCGGGCATGTCTTCGGCTGCCTTGTCGAGGCTCTGCGAACTCATGCTCTGCTTGACTTCGGCCACGATCTGGTCGATGTCCTCTTCCTGCTCGTAACTGTCCATGCGCGGGTAGGGCGCGAACTCAGCCTCTTTCTCGGGGCTGTCGGACTCGCCGTCCGAGCGCTCGTCGTAGTGGTGCAGCCGCGCGCCCAGGGCCTCTTGGCGGTAGGCGGCCGCCTCGTCGCGCTCCTGCTCGTAGAGCCGCAGGCCGTCGCGCGCGTCCAGCTCAGGCGCGTCCCCGATCTCCTCGTACACGTGCTCCTGGAGGCCGCCGTAGTCGGCGTAGGGCTCGGCGTAGGGCTCGTCCTCGGCGCGGTGGAAGAGCCGGTGCGTGTAGACGTAGCCCGAGTAGGCCGCGTTCATGGCCTCCTCGTGCTCCAGCGAGTGGAAGTGCAGGTGGTTGGGCAGCGCGCGCCGGTGCGCCGCCTCGGCGTGCTCGGCCTCCGCCTGCTCCGTGTACTCCTCGGCCTCGGGCCGGTACTGCACGGCGTAGGCGCTCTCATCCTCGGGGTCGTGCGCGCGCTCCGCGTCGTAGCCGTCGCGGGCCGCTGCGAGCACGTCGCCCTCGGCCGTGTCCGTGTGGTTGTGGAAGCCGCTCTCGGTGCTGGCCGAGCGGGCCAGGCTCTCCCCGCGCTCGTCCTCCTCCTGCTGCTGCTGCTGCAGCTGCACACGGGGGTCCTCGACGGCGGCGGCACCGTGGCGGCCTGCGGGCTGCGGGGGCGCCTGCTGCTCCTCCTCCACCTCGGGGTGCTCCAGGTCGGCTTCCACGGACTCGTTCACCTCCCCTCCTGGCGCCTCGTCGGGCACCTCCACCTCCGCGGAGCCCTCCAAGTGGTTCATGGTGGGCGTCGGGGTGGGGGATGGCTGGGGAGAGGCTGAGCTGGCTCACTGCGCTCTCATTTTGCTCCACNGGGGCTGAAAGAAACAAGGAGAGAGGCTGCTGGGTGGTTCAAAATGTAACTATGAGCTGAGCATCAAGACAGACATAAAAACACCCGCTATTGAGCCCTTCTGAAGCTGGGTCAATTAAGACACATTGCAAATTTCAGCTTAATCTGACAGCACTCTCTTCTTCATGCACATNTCGTAATTTGTAATTACATATTTATTTGTTTAGTTGCTTATTGCATTCTCCCTCCCAAGCCCCCCGACTGAGAGCTTCACGGGCACTTTGCTCTTCACGTTATTCAAGTTGCAGTTTTTGAGGTCTACGGGTGGAGTATTACTCAATTGGATGGGCCAGTTGGCACATTTCCCCATCTGCTCAAGGATAAATCTCTCCAAACTAGGATCCTAGACACTTTAGAAGCAACTCTTCAAATAAATTGGGGGGGGGGTGCATATCATCTTGGAATCTTTTGACATCGTTGCTATGAGTGTAAAGATACAGTCTTTCTGGAGATGCTGGTAGCCACCAATTGGTCCCTGGCTCTTTTACCACCGACAAGAGTTTAGCTTTTTAGACCTCCACAAAGGTGCGAGGTTCTTTTCTTACATGTAGGATGAATACAAAAAAAAATGAATCTCTAGTTAAATACCCTTGGGACCAGCTGATTGACAGGTAACTTTTCACTGTGAATATCCAGGAGGAGGAAGTTACAAAATGCAGAGTTTCTCTAACTCATTTGACCCAGAAACATTTTCCCCCTAGAAACCAGAGTATTGACAAATACACAAAGTAGGCAATTTCAGGAATTTTCCCCATGTGCCCTGGATCTAAAATTCTGTGCTTCTGTGAATGTCATGATATCTGAAGCTAGAGTATGTGGCTAATTTTCAGAAAGTATGGGTAGGGTAGGTCTCCACCCGTTTGTGAGGAAACTTGCAGTTAGAAAGATTGATTCCAACTGTTATCAATTCTCATCACAAAAGCAGCTTTTAAAGGACAGGGATGATGACTCCAGTGGGTGATAGCAATTGCTGTGAAAGCAAGAGGACCCGAGTTCAAATACCCAGCATATAAAAAAGCCATACATGGCTGTGGGTGCCTGTAACTCCAACATTGGGGGATAGAGACAGGAGGATCCTGGGAGCTTGCCAGCTGGCTAGCCTAGCCAAAGTGGAGAGCTTTATATTCAGATGNCAACTCTGTCTAAAACAGTATGGTAGAGAACAATCAAGGAGGATGTCTAACATCCTCCTCTGGCCTCCAGATGTGTGTGTACTGGAATGCAAACCCCCCATGTGTGCACATACCACAGACACACACACACACACACACACACACACTAGCGTTTAAGCACAACCTGTACACAATGTATATAGAAGCAGACACAAAGACTATAATGAACAAAGGAACCAGGCAGGATTCTTTGGGTTTCCAGAACTCTATGGTAAAAAAGCTGTTATAGTTAGCTTCAGCTGTCAACTTTACACAATCCAGTCACCAGGGAAGACAGAACCCCAATTGAGGAATTGCCTAGACCAGATTGGCCTGATGCCATGTCTGTGAGGCATTTTCTTGATTGCTAATTGATGCCAGAGGGCCAAGCCCACTATGAGCATGCCATCCCTAAGCAGGTAGATCTGGGCTGTGTAATAAAGTTAGCTGAGCAAGCCAGTAAACATGTTCCTCTGTGATTTCTGCTCCATCGCTTGCCATGTGTTCCTGTCCTGACTTCCCTCAGTGATGAACTGGAACCTGTAAGATGAAATAAACCCTTTTCTCCTCAAATTGATCTTGGTCAGAGTGGTTCATCACAGCAACAGAAAGCTAACCAGGATATGGGTTCAGTAGCATGTGTGGATTTCTCTCACTGTGTTCTTTTGTTGTCTTTCAAACACATGGCAGGATGTACTCTTAAATGTAACAGCCCCAGGAAGATAGGGGCACCCAATCAACACTTAATATCAACATTCATTATACTCCTTTCAGTTCCTCCCCACAGCCACAGCAATTGCATTCCAACATTCATGACAGACTAAACAGGAAAGGAGGCTGTGTTGGAGCTGCCACATCTTCCTTCAAGCAGAGATCATATCCTGGCCCCCACTGTGGTGGATCTGCCCCTGACTGATTCTCACTAGAAAACAATGATGGTTTATCAAATCCTAACCTACTGCCTGCTAATTGAAAAGAGTACCATATGAGAATCAGTCTCTTCTGGAAAAAAAAATTGTGGACTCTTTTCATTAAACCCCGAGAACAGTAACTAGGACCAGAATACAAGAACGTTTCCCCAAAATAAGAATAGCCACCACTGAGGCTTTTACAGAGGTGAATAAAGTGGAACAGAAAAAGTGAGTGTTGGTCCTAAGGTACACTTGGCTAAGAGGCCTCCAGCAGATTGTGGAAAATACAAAACAAATATCCAATATGTTACAAAGTCACTGTCCCTGTTTCCTTTACAAGGGCTCAAATCCAGNCAACAGACACCAGTGCATCACAGGGGCACTGACCTGTGTACCAACCCAGTTCTAATGACCACGTGACAAGTTTCCACGGAGAGGAACACAACAGGCTTCCCTGGGTGCTATCACTGTGAGGCATCCTGGCTGTGTGGGGTCAATGTTAGAAACACAATAACCTGAATGGCTAACAGTTCTTGATAGCAGGTACAGAACTGACAAAGCCACTATTTTCTGTGAAAATGGGCTTTTCTATTCACAGAGGTATTACAAAGAAAGCAGCATTGAGTTAAATTGTATCTGACTAGCAGATACATTGATTCAACAAAAATGGAATTTTTGTACACTGTGCATATACCAAATCCTGATAAGGAAAGTTCTTTGTGGAAATACTATTAGAAGCATGTAATTTGAGTACAACAGAGCATCCCCTATCCCCATTAGAGAATACTAGTGATGTAACATTCTCCACATTTGAGCCTGCAGACCCCACTGGCCTTTATTGGACACGTGCCAGACATTGTAGAGGGCCAAGGGGATTCAGACGTTTCTATGACAAGATCCTGGCCTTCAAAGACAGATAGCTTTAATAATTATAATACATGGTGATGAATGAAAAATAGAGATAGGATCAAGACATGGAAGGAGCCCATAGTGAAAATAATGGAGGCTGCTATATCACCTTCCAGTCCCATTAAGTGCTGTGGTTCTGTATTTCATGAGCTCATCAGCATCCAAGAGGTCAGGGCTAGGAGAAAGACTCTACCATCCAACTGGGACCTTGACAGTGGTCCAGGCTCCTCAAGAGGNGGAGCAAAGGGAGAGGATCTGGTGAGAGGAAACCTCTTTCNNCTAGCTATAAAAGGGTTGTGGACCAGGGAGATGTAGGCAGGAAAGTCTCATCCTCAGGGGCACCTACAGCATGAAGAGGGGCTTGGCAGGACCCAGAGAGCCTGCAGGCTTCCATGGGAAAACACAGACCACTTCCGGTTCCCAGTTCAGGAATGTTCCAAGCCTGGAGAAAACAAACAAAAGGAGGGCATTCCACTGCCACAGAACATTTAAAATACAGAAGTTCATGACTCAGAGGCCAAATCCAGGTATTTGTTATTGTTGGCCAAGATTCTTACTAATTTGCGATTGATAGAAGTGAAGGTTGTATGTTTACACTCATTCATCCGTCCTTAACTTGATGCCAAGCATTGGCAGTTGACTGTCTTTTTTTTTTTTTCAAAAGTAGCTGTAGAAGAAAAGTATGGCTGCAGACAAAACAGAATGTATAAAAGAATGAAAGCCAGGTTGGAACACCCAGGTTACTCTGTGTGTCTGTGTGTGTGTATGTCTCTGTGTGTGTGTGTGTATATCTGTGTGTGTGTGTATATCTGTGTGTGTGTGTATATCTGTGTGTATGTGTGTGTGTCTGTGTGTGTTGTCAAGGGTGGAGATAGTCATGCAAATGCATGGAAAAAGTTAAAAGTGGAGTGGGGTGTTGAAATGGAAAAAAATTTTGTTTCTATTATGTAGGAGATTTTTATATGTGCTTATTTAAGCTTTTTATGCCTGTGCCCGGGGTGCCTCTGGGAAATGGCCAGACTAAACTTTTATCCTTTCAAGCTTAATTTACCTTCTTGTGCCTGTTCAGCACAGGTGGCTGGGTCCACTCAGCCTTGATAAACTCCATATTTATACAACTACCTCCAAAACATTTAAAGCCTGTTGCTTATCTTTCCTCACTGGAGTTGGCAGTCAAGTCCCATTTCTTGAGACTGAAGTCTGTCTTAACACCCACATATAATACACCATTTCAGTAATATGATGTCTGTCAGTCATGACAAGGGCAGCATATAACCCTGAGATAGATTAATGTCCATAGCAATAAACAATTGTGGTTGCTAAACAGGATTATGCTTTAGAGTCAACACGTGTATATGTGTGTATCCTGTATATGCTGAGATTAATAATTCTTATGTGTGTGCTCACACTCATGAGTTCTTATGTGTGCAGGTGTGCATGAATATATGTATGTACAAGCACACAAAAGTCAGAGNATAACCTTGGGCTTTCCTTGGGTGCAGTTTATCTTTTTCTTTTCTTAAAGATAGGGTCTCTCACTGAGACCAGGAATTCACTTAGCCAAGTAGGCTAGGCTAGCTCACTAGTGAGCCCCAGCCATCTGTCTGTCTCTACTTTCCCCGGTGCTGGGGTTGTAAGTGCTCACAACACCACACATGGCTCTTTTTAAAATATAGGTTCTGGAGATCGAACTAATGTCCTTGCAAGTATTTCACCCCCTGGGCTTTCTCCCCAGCTCCTAATGTTTCTGATAGTGCACAAAGGATGAGAAAGTAAGAATCCGCATGTAGTCCCTCCCTTACAAACCTTCCTTGCTCCCTGTTAGATCAACTGTGAAACATCTGATAAAGAGTTTAAAGGATATCAAGAGCCTTGGATGGCCAGCTCCTTTAAATATAATGCATCTGTTTACAATACTAGCATAAAAGACAAGAATGAAGAAGACTAGGGTTCATTAAAACACCTTTGATCATTTGGAAGTTAAATTTAGTAATAATGGAAGCCTAAAGATGGTCACGTAAACTCATGTCTCCTTCCTAAAATCACTTAGATAGCTCACATGGTCAGAAAAACACTTCCAACATAGATCTATCTTGCTCCAGCAAAATACTTTGTTCCACCTCATGTCTTTGCACCTGGTACCGTGAAGTGTGACCTGGCAGATGGTACCTGCAATGATTTCTGAATCAGGTGACTACCTGAACAAAGATGTTGCTGGGAGATAGATGTCAGCTACTGTGTGGTTACAGATGAAGATGTGGCTGTACACCTTCCCTTCCCCCACTCTGCTGCTTTGCCTGCCTTTGCTCTTCAAGGCAAGCCTCTTTGGACACTCCAGTAGGTATCTAGTCCTCTGTTTCTGTTTGGCCAACAAAGAGTGAGGTAACATTGAGATGAAGGAGTCTGAGGTTGGAGTATTCATTCTCTCAGGTCATCTGACAGTTACATGTCACTCTTTAAGGCACAGCTATTAAGACATGAGGGTTCCCATCCTTCCCTTCTAGTCTTGTGGACCACAAAGGTGCTGAGATCCAGTACAGGCTATGCCTTTGTAAGTAGTCCTGATACTAAGTTCTTGTGTCTCTGTACATTACCTGATTTGAATACCTATCTACTTCCTGCTGGTACCCAACTGTTATCTAAGGTAATATGCTTATGTATAAGTATTAACAGATGGCAAAATTAGTCACAGTAGCTAGCCCACTTAATAACAAGGAGACTATTCTGTAGTCAAAACCATGAAGGTGACACTCTAATGAGAAGTCCTGCACCAGGCTCTACTCTCTCTTCCTGGTTTCATGACATGGCCCCTCCAGAGGTTATGTACATACAAGGAATTGACACAGGAAATTCACACAAGAATCCTAGTGGGCATAACAACCCTGCCAGGGACTCAGAGGCTACCTCTTTCCTCGCACCAGAGCAGAGACCACATGTCCTTCATTCACTGGGCTATTTCAATCTTTTTTGCCTGGGTCTCAATCTCCACATTTCTCTTCCCACCTCAGCAGGAGTCATTTGACCCTCCTTGACTGGCCTATTTCATAATTCAATCCTAACATTAGCCCCCCCTTTTTTATTCAGAATGCCAATAGTTTGGGTAGCAATGTGCTATGATGGTCATGTACCTTTAATGTAGACTGCCAGCTAGACTGACCTTCCGTCCACAGCTACAGCTGAAAGTGTCTTCTAATGTTTGCCCAGTGTGGAGATGTGAGGCCTGATCCTTTGCAGCCAGGCTTCATAGACTCTATACTTATATGTCTCAAGGTCATTGCCTTTGTTGAAAGACCTTGGACACTCCTTTTTGGAAGCAGCTTTGAAAGTTAATTCATGGGATCTGAAGTTACCAGAATGTTGTCTCACCACAATATTGTAATATTTAACCACATTTGTTTTTTGACCCCAAAGGAGGTACCATCACCTTATTTACAAGTATTGAAAATCAATGGTGCTTGGCATTCTTCAACTACCAAGCCACTAGAAGATTATCTCATCNTTTACTCTATGTAATATAGTATTGTAGTGATCAAAAGGACAGGCTTAGGAGACAAAAGGTCAACTCTGAGCCCTGGTTTTATGACTTACCAGCTTCGACTTTGAATAACTTACAGCAAATGCCACATTTTATAGTTTCAAAAACTGTCATAATAATAGTACCTACAGATAGGGTTAACATATGGATGATGCCTCTTTGTACAGTACTTAGAACAATAACAGATTCAGTGTAACTGCTGTTTGATGTCTATTGGTGCATTTTCTGAACACACCATAATTAGTATTGAAGGGGTCAATACAGAACTTAAAAAAGCAAAAAATAAAACAATATTAATATGAATATTGGGCACACGATATATTTATTAATATTATACTTTCCTGGCTAAGAGGCAGATGACAGTTAGGACTCTTTTAGTCCCTCTAGAAGTAAGGCTAGGT